>JBAHVR010000374.1:635000-687500 GCA_036898135.1 Oncomelania hupensis
CAGCCTGGAGAGGATTGGGCCCTGCCAGGTCTTTTTTGCCCAAGACACACTACATGATGACACAATCCACTAATTCCATACCGGATCGGTCGTCGCCCGGGCCGTCACCCGGCACAAGGACCGCGCCTTCCGTTGGCCACCAGGACGGAGGTGTTAAGTATGCTACTGATGGACAATATAGCAAGATCCGCACGAGAAACAACATCGTCATAGGAACCTGGAACGTCAGGACCCTAACTGCGGAAGGAAAATTAGAAGAACTGGCCCACGAGCTGGACCACTATCGATGGAACGTTCTAGGTATCAGCGAACTGCGCTGGAAAGGCCTAGGTGAAACAACGACTGACAAAGGCCACAAGCTCTATTTCAGCGGTAGAGATGACAGGCACGAACACGGCGTTGGATTCTTGGTCCACAAGAACATTCTAGCCACTGTCATGGGTTGCCGCCCAGTCTCCAGTAGACTCATTACCATCCGTCTGAGAGCAACCCCTTTCAACATTACCATCATCCAGGCCTATGCCCCAACATCAGACTATGAAGACAGCGAAGTGGAGGATTTTTATGAAAATATACAGGCGGTCCTTGACCAAGTGCCGAAGAAGGACATAGTCATAGTGCAAGGCGACTGGAATGCCAAGGTTGGCCAAGATGCGCACCGCAACTGGGGAGACACATGCGGACCCCACTGCAACAACGAGACAAATGACAGGGGTCTGAGGCTATTGGAGTTTGCCAGATACAACAATCTGGTACTGGCAAACACGCTTGGTCTCCACAAAAAATCCAGACGATGGACATGGCACAGTCCCGGCGGGGAACATCACAACCAGATCGACTACATCATGGTCAAGAAACGCTTCAGATCAAGCATCAACATTGGCAGGACACGCACTTTTCCAGGAGCAGACATTGGAAGTGACCACGATCTCGTGATGATGTCTTTCCGGCTCCATTTGAAGAGAGTAAATACAGCAAAGTGCACTAGGCTGAAGTTCGACCTGGACAAACTGCAAGACCCGGAGGTGGCAAAAATATTTCAGGCCACAATTGGAGGGAAATTTGCACCACTGCTTATTTTGGGGGCAGGCGAAGTAGATGTCAACACCATGACCAATACCTTCAACTCAGCTGTAACAGATGCCGCCACTGAGATCCTTGGCAAGCACCGACCAAAGAAGAAGCCGTGGATCACACCTGAACTTTTGGATCTGTGTGATAAACGAAGAGAGTTAAAAAAGAAAAAGAACACCTCACAGGGAGCTGATGTCTACCGAAAAATCAACAATGACATCCGAAAAGGCATGCGCACAGCAAAGGAGAACTGGATAGAAGATCAATGCCAGGAAATAGAGAACAATCTGAACAAGAACAACAGCAAGAAGGCCTACCAGACTGTGAAGCGGCTGACAAGTGTTAAACAGCCCAAAGTCTCCACTATCCAAAGCAAGTCTGGCATTTGCCTTACAGAAGAACAAGAAGTCTTGGACAGATGGACAGAGTACTGCTCTGACCTTTACAACCATACACCAAATGGAGACCCATCAGTTCTAGCATGTCCCGAGAGCAGAGAAGAAGAAGAAATCCTCCCAATTCTCCGGGAAGAAGTTGAGGCAGCAGTGCAATCGCTGAAGAAAGGGAAGTCAGCGGGAGTGGACAACATACCAGCGGAACTGCTACAAGCAGGAGGAGAAGCGATGACTGATGCTCTCACCACTATCTGTAACAAGATCTGGCAGAGTGGGGAATGGCCTACACCATGGACCCAGTCGCTTGTCATCACTCTTCCTAAAAAAGGTAACCTTCAGGAGTGTGAAAATTACCGCACCATCAGCCTCATCAGCCATCCCAGCAAGGTCCTCCTGAAAATAATACTCAACAGGTTGAAACCACAAGCTGAACAAATCATAGCTGAAGAACAAGCAGGATTCATGGCAGGGCGAAGTACCACTGAACAGATTTTCAACCTCAGAATAATCTGTGAGAAATACCTACAGCACCAACAACATCTATATCATGTGTTCATAGACTTCAAGAAGGCATTTGACCGAGTCTGGCATGCAGCTCTATGGGCAACCATGAAAGTGTACAACATCAGCCCTAAAATCATAGAAGTCATCAAAAGCCTGTATGACAAGGCTACCAGTGCAGTCCTCCATAACAGCGTCATCGGGAACTGGTTCAGAACAACAATCGGTGTGCGTCAAGGATGCCTACTCTCTCCAACACTCTTCAACATCTTCCTAGAGCGCATCATGTCAGATGCTCTTGCAGATCACGAAGGCACAGTCAGCATAGGGGGCAGAGCAATCTCCAATCTTCGTTTTGCGGATGATATTGATGGATTGGCTGGAGAGGAACAAGAACTTGAACAGCTTGTACAGAGGCTTGACACCACCTCCAGAGCTTATGGAATGGAAATAAGTGCAGAGAAGACCAAAATGATGACCAACAACACCAATGGCATCAACACGGACATCAAAGTACAAGGCCAATCCCTCAACACAGTGCACAGCTTCAAATATTTAGGAGCCATTGTGTCAGACAATGGGTCTCGACAGGAAGTCCTCTCCAGGATCGCACAAACAACTGCTGCCCTGACAAGGTTGAAGCCCATTTGGAAAGACAGAACCATCAGTCTACATTCCAAAGTAAGACTGCTGCGATCTCTGGTCATCTCCATCTTCCTATATGCTTGCGAAGCATGGACCCTCACAGCAGATCTCCAACGAAGAATACAAAGCATGGAGATGAGGTGCTACAGAAGACTTCTGTGCATTTCCTATACCCAACACATCACCAACGTTGAAGTCCGACAGACCATCACACAAGCCATTGGACAACACGATGACCTGCTCACAGTGGTGAAGAAACGGAAACTCCGATGGTATGGCCACGTCACCAGATCATCAGGCCTTGCAAAGACCATTCTGCAAGGCACAGTACAAGGAGGTAGAAGAAGGGGGAGACCGAAAAAGAGGTGGGAGGACAACATTCGAGAATGGACTGGTTTGACACTGAGCGAAGCCATGAGGGCTGCTGAGGACAGAGAAAGATGGAGTATGCTGGTTAAGCGATCATCTGTGGTGCCCCTACGACCTTCGGGTTATGGGACAGGATAGGATAGGATAGGATAAATCGATACATTTCGTTTGCTTATGTGTCTAGTTGTAATGGCTTGTGACTAGATATAGCATCATTGTGAACTATGTAATTCATATCACGGCACCATTTCAAGATGGCGCAGCGTTATAAAACGTTCTCAAAAAGAAACCGCCGCATCGGATTGGGGCACTTTAGTATAACTCATGCACGAAGCGTTGTACTGTGGGGAGAGAAAAAAATGTCTCACATATATGCTTCGTTGAAACGTGAGCAGGGAAACTTGATCCAATAGCTACATTACAGGGCGTTGGCTAGCCTTGCATTTATTATACCGCCGTAATGCCTTTTTGATGTAGTCCTTTTCGGCCGTATCAAAAGGAATCACTAGATCCGCCGTTCCGTTTAAAATGATAAAAAAAATTATGTGGTGATGGGTGTGGGTGAGGTGATTATAAACGAGGCAGTGACAGTGTTTGCATACAACATAACATAAATCAAAAGTTCAGGCACACACACACACACACACACACACACACACACACACACCCACGCACCCACACACACACACACACACACGCACGCACACCCACACCCACACCTTTTTGCGTAGTTAAACATTGCACCAAATACACATACATTGACAGTTTCTTCTACCCGACGAGGCTCGGCAACGGGATTTCGCGAGTCTTGGGGATGTAAGGGAGAGTCCACAAATATGGACCAGCGACGAATGTGGACCCCACGTTTTCAAAAAAGGGAGAGCACTGCTGGGCGATTTGAGCATCTTAACATTTAGATTATTTTCCCTGGATTATCCAACGACATTAATGGCGTCAAATGTGGTTGTTCCAAAACGTTGTATGGATTTTTATTTTTTCCGACTGTATCGATTAAAATATGAAGACATAAAAACGTTGTATAACTAATTCTCCGCACAAATGGAAACGAATAATGGCATATAATATACATTGTTAAACTACTCCAAGGTAAGGTTGCTGCGCTCCCTTGTCATATCCATTTTCCTATACGCTTGCCAAACAAGGACACTCACAGCAAACCTACAATGAAGAATACAAAGTATGGAGATGACGTGCTGCAGAAGACTTCTGGGCATTTCCTATACCCAGCACATCACCGACGACGAATCCGACAGACCATCACGCAAGCCATTGGACAACACGATGACCTGCTCACAGTGCAGTGGTGAAGAAACTGAAACTCCGATGATATTGCCACATCACCAGAGCATCAGGCCTTGCAAAGACCATCCTGCAAGGCACAATGCAAGGAGGCAGAAGAAGAGGGTGACAGAAAAAGAGGTGGGAGGACAACATTCGAGAATGGACTGGCTTGACACTGAGCGAAGCAATGAGGCATGCCGAGGACAAAAAAGATGGAGTACGCTGTGTAAACGAGCATCTGTGGTGCTTCAACGACTTTCGAATTACGGTATAGGATAGGAAACTACGGGAGTCATGAAAGTGCATGCATGTTTGATCATCTGCATTCAATAACGTTGGCTGTAACCATAGGAGTTAGGCTACATTGAGTAATGTTCTAATTATATGGACCACCTCATTCTACAAAAATGGACCAGTGGTACAAATTAGTGGACTGTGGACAATATATGAAGACACTTTTTATTGTTAAGCCTATATCTAAGAAAAACGTGAATTTAGGCTTTTTAAAAAAAGGCTGTTTACGGTCCTATCCTATCCTATCCTGTCCCATAACCCGAAGGTCGTAGGGGCACCACAGATGATCGCTTAACCAGCACACTCCATCTTTCTCTGTCCTCAGCAGCCCTCGTGGCTTCGCTCAGTGTCAAACCAGTCCATTCTCGAATGTTGTCCTCCCACCTCTTTTTCGGTCTCCCCCTTCTTCTACCTCCTTGCACTGTGCCTTGCAGAATGGTCTTTGCAAGGCCTGATGATCTGGTGACGTGGCCATACCATCGGAGTTTCCGTTTCTTCACCACTGTGAGCAGGTCATCGTGTTGTCCAATGGCTTGTGTGATGGTCTGTCGGACTTCAACGTTGGTGATGTGTTGGGTATAGGAAATGCACAGAAGTCTTCTGTAGCACCTCATCTCCATGCTTTGTATTCTTCGTTGGAGATCAGCTTTGTAATGCTGGCTTTGATGTCAAACTAATCATTGCAGATCAAGGTTCAAATAACAGACGAACCCTCCAGACGGTAACACCAAAAAAAAGGTCGGTAGGACGGATTTAAAAAAAATATATTTTTGACCTTGGTTGCACGTAGGTAACACGTGTTTTGTAACCTTGGCAAACGCCATTTGTTGTTATTTCAGACCATGAAAAAGGAAAATGTGCACAAGTTTAAAGAGTTTATTTGCTTTTACAGATGCTGGCGTTTCTGTTGACATTGGGGATTCCTGTGAGCCATCTTCTGCGATAGAGACAGAGACGACGGAAGCCACTGAGAACCCAACACAGCCATCCATATGCACATCATGCAAGCAGCTGCGAAAGAAGCTGAAGAGACTGCAGAACCACCTCTATAGACTGAAGAAGAAGGCACTTGCTGGAGACAGGAGAAAAGCGCACAGTAAGAACTGGCAGAAGAACTCAGTTGTAAAACAAATTAGAGAATTACTTCCTGACGCATGCGCAAATTTTGTGTTAACACAAATTAGGGAGGTTGGCAAGAGAGCTCGGGGACGAAGATGGACCGAGAAGGATATTCAAATTGCTCTTTCGCTTTTTCACGCAAGTCCTAAAGCCTATCGTTTGCAGAAGTCCGTTTTTCTCCTTCCATCTGTGTCCACGTTGCAAAAAACAGTGAGGAAAATCTGCATCTACCCAGGGATAAACGACAAAATTATTGAAGCACTGAAATGGAAAGTAGGCAGCTTGCCACCTCATGCTCGTTCGTGTGCATTAATACTTGACGAAGCGTCTGTGAAAGAAGAGGTAGTCTACAACAAAGAACGGGACTACGTGGAAGGTCTCGAAGACTTTGGGAGTGGGGAGAGAACAGTTAAAGTTGCAAATCATGCTACAGCTTTTGTTGTCAGGGGTCTTACACAAAAATGGAAACAGCCCATCGGCTATTGTGCGTCTAGTGGTCCCATTGACAGCAACCGCCTTAAAGAGCTCCTTTTGCAGTGCCTAGAAAAGCTTTGTAATGCTGGCTTTGATGTCAAACTAATCATTGCAGATCAAGGTTCAAATAACAGACGAACCCTCCAGACACTGTTTGGGGCAAACGAAAAGTCGCCATTCTTTTCCTTTGGTGGAAAAAAAAACTATGTGATGTATGATCCCCCTCACCTCCTTAAAACATAAGAAACAATTTAAAGAAATCGGGGTTTGTTGTCAATGGGAAGCTAGTTACATGGGAGCACGTTCAGCAGTTTTACCATTTTGATAAGCAGAACCCTGTTCGCATTGCCCCCAAGCTTACAGATGAACACATTAATTTACCATACTTTTCAAAACTGCGTGTACGTCTTGCCGCTCAGGTTCTGTCCCATTCTGTGGCTGCTGGTATATTTACCCTGGTTGCACTGAAGGTTTTGCCAGAAGAAGCAAGAGAAACAACCATGTTTGTAGAAAGTATGGACAAACTTTTTAACACGTTCAACAGCAGCTCCCTAACTTCCAGCCAATGCATGGGCCATGCCATGAGCCATACATCTGGACACAAAGAGTTTTTGCTGGAGTCGTTAGAGTGGCTAGACACAGTCGGCACACCGTCTTCCAGATCGTTGCCTTGCTTGCAGGGCTGGAAGATGGCCATTCGCTCGCTTTTGATGTTGTTTGAAGATCTAAGTAGAGAGCATGACATAAACTTTCTTTTCACAAACCGTGTGAACCAAGACTGTGTTGAGAATCTATTCTCAGTAATTCGAGGGAAAGCGGGAAATGTCCACAATCCATCCGTCCAATCATTTCGTTATTCATTTAGACAGGTCATGGTCTATTGTCTTTTTCTACAAAGTTCCAAAAACGATTGCCACGAAGACTCTGACACAATGCTATTGACTTTGAAAGCAATGATAGAGACGGACAGGGACGGAAATGGGGGACAGACAGGTGACGTGGACAGAGGGGACAGACAGGAACTTGACATGGACACTGAGGACGAACAGGCACTTGACATGGACACAGACGTAGACTTAGGCAGACACGCACCTGACAGGGACGGAGGGGATGGACAGGCACGTGACATAGGGGACGGACAGGAACGTGACATGGCGGACGGACAGGCATTTGATGCGGAGACTGTAATGCCACAACCGCACCCTAAAGACCAACGCCTTCAACAGGCACAGGACAATGTCATGTCGTACATTGCTGTGTCCGAAAGATTCAGAAAACCTTGTGTGACGAGTGTAAACTTGTAGTGAAGGGCGGTGATTGTGATTCTGAATCACAGGTTTTGCTTAGAGAAAAGCAGCATAGCGACCTTAGAGGTCCCGGACTTGAGATCCCAAGTGACAAGCTCGTCAGAGCAGTAACTGTAAGGGTTTTAGAGTGCGTTTATGTTCAACATATTGATGCTCTGCTGCCACAGAAAAAGGTCAAGGCAAAGATTGTGGAGACTTTGAAAAAAGAGATGAATAGCATCAAACTCTATTGTGATGCAGGAATCTGCAATCTCAATGGCAAAATTATATCTATGTTTAGTAATATTCGCTTACATTTCACACTGAAAGATAGTGTAACGGATGGTTTTTGTGTATTTAATTAAATAAATATACGTATAACTACTTATGGTGTAATGAGTGTGTGTGTGTGTGTGTGTGTGTGTGTGGCTGTCTGACGCTCAGTATAAAGGTGTGTGTTCTATCTCTGTTTACTTTAACTTCTCATCCTTCACCACACACATGCTTACAGACAAGGACAAAGTCTACACAGTTACTTCTCTTTGCCCTTCTGTTTCACTATTACTCATTCAAACATGATCATACACATTGAACCATTTACATATACATTAAATTCACAGATACATCAAATCATACAATTACTTCCAGCATATAAATAAATTCACACAGATAATAATTAAGTGCACACAGTTAACGTAATAAGATCACCCAGTCAATTCGATAAGTGCACACAGTTTACTCAGTAAGTTCACGCAGTCAATTTGATAAGTGCACACCGTTGCTTTCAGAGTTCAACACTAGCAGAAGTCGTTGTCCCTTTCTGAGGACGTCACTCGACTCTACTCTTTTGCATTAGCATCGACACATATATCTCACTTTGATTACTTGGAGATTTTAGAATTCACAGTTTGTTTACTAACCGTATTTCGCGGATCAAACACTCCCGGCGCGGAATTATTAGCCGACGCTGGGGTCACAGCCACCCACCGAAGACGCTGCAGATGTCTTCGTAACGCAGATCCTGAAGTTTACTTCGGCACCGTTGTTGCACTTCTGCCCCAGTGATGATGCACGAAGGAGAGTCACGGCGACGATGGCGTCCACATCCGGTTAAGTAGGTGATGTCATGTGGACCAGATCCATCCGCCGCACATCAGGGGTTCTTTGCTCCGTAACCGCCCCGCTGTATTCTTTATACAGCAAAAGTAATTCCTAAAGAATCAGGTCTTTCCCAGAGCACCCACGAATACGTCCTGCAAGTTAGGCTGATGTTTCGTCTCTAACCTAACACAGTTCACAAACTATTCGAAAATTAACGCAGTGACGTCATCACGTCTTCATACACAAATGTGTACGAACTGCGGTCGTTACACTACCCCCCTCCCAAAGAAAAAAAGAACCGACCGAGGTTATTTTTTACAAGTTCTGAGGATAATGTCAAAACACAGCAACGACCACGTAACCTTGATCTATGGAACCGATTGATCACGATCAGCGCGTGACAACAGATCCGCGAACACATTCTGTGTACCTGGAAGTGGTTCAAGAGCGAATCTGAACTCTTGTAAGGACATGAACCATCATCCTGGACAACGCCAATACCTACTCTAGGGACAGTATGCCTATGTGTAGAAATATCCACACCAGAAACACAACACTGAGGTTCCACAACCTCGACATCTGGAAGCAAAAATGGAAATATGGAAGCTTTCGGTTTACGACCGAACATCCGATCAAAAAGACTGAAACCTGCACTTTCTGACGGCAATTCTCTACATTCGAAGAGCAATGCAGGAAGATAGCGATGCCAAGCTTTCGGTTGAGAATGAACAACCTTTCGAAGCATAGATTTCAAAGTGCCATGAAACCGTTCAACAGTACCATTTGCTTGAGGATGGTAGGGAGAAGTACGTATGGCTTGAGTACCACACAAAGCATGAAACTGTTTCATCAAATCTGAGTTAAACTGAGAACCTTGATCTGAGAGAATTTCCTTGGGGAAACCTAACCTTGAAAAAATACTCATCAAAGCTTCAGCAACAGCAACAGAAGAAATGTCTTTCATAGGAACAGCTTCGGGAAACCTAGTAGCCAAGTCAATCAAAGTCAGAATATATCTGTGACCTTCAACAGATGGAGGAGACAAAGGCCCAACTAGATCAATAGCGACCCTCTCGAATGGAGTCGAGATAAGAGGCATAGTCGCCAAAGGAACAGGGGGAACTTTTCCTTTTGAAATTGTTTTCTGGCAAATGTCACAAGTGTGAACATAAGCACTCACATCAGCAGAAACACCAGGCCAAAAGAACTGGGACAAAATCCTAGTCAAAGTTCTACGAACTCCACAATGACCAGCCAAAAGTTGATCATGCGCAGCAATCATGACTGAAGTGCGAAGTTTTTCAGGAACAACAACCTGACGCAAAATATCCTTGGATTTCTGATACCTCCTGTACAAAATATCATCTTTAAAATAGAAAGTATAAGTAGCAGAACCAACAACCTTTTCTTCACCTGAAACAGCTAACTTAAAACAACCCTGCAAAGTAGCATCACCTTTCTGCAACTGAATGAGTTCAGCACGAGTGACCTTCAAGTCATCGCACACAGTGACAAGAGGCTTGTGCGGGAGATCCTGCTTCCTAGCCTGAGCACGAGTAGTGACAGCAGCAACAGGAACATCATCAGCAGCAGCAGCAACTTGGGTATCTTGGGTCTGCTGGACAACCAAACCTGGAATATTTCCTACAATCAAGTCAGCAACTGGATCCTCAAGAACACAACAAACCAACTCTCCAACAAAACATGGACAAGAAAAACAACTTTAGCCTGCTGGTAGATGTTGATCTCTCCACCAAAAGTTTTACAACGAACAGTATCTGGTACATACTGCTCATCAGAAACCAAACGTTTTCGAACACCACAAATGGTAGCACCTGTGTCTCGCAGAACTGAGCAAGCAGTAGCATTTACAGAACCAACTTCTAAATGCAAGTGACCAGGTGTCTGATCAAAAACAGAACAAACGACTTCAGAGTCTACAGGGACAACTGCACAACCTGAGCTCGATTTATTATTCTTATCATCTGAAGCTGTGGCTTTCTTTACAACAAAGGGACAAGTTTTTCTAGTATGACCACCAATGTTGCAAACAGGGCAAGGGTTTTGACTATTTCGAAGGGGACATTGCCTAGGACCATGACCTTTACCATCACAAAGAGGGCAATTATCAAAATTGGTGTAAAATGAACCACCTCCACGTCCACGTCTATAAGATCCCCGAGTTTGATCAAAACGACCTTCGACCTTTTGGTTCGAATCTGTGTATGTTTGGTCTTTCTTTTGAAAACCACCACGATTTCTCCAATAGCCACGACCTCGATAGTTTGAGTAACCACCGCGAGAATCTGCAGAGCCAGCAGCAGCTTGCGATTCCTCAGCTACATCAACTGATCCTACTGAACCGAAAATTGTAGCAGCCGATTTGCGTGCTAAGTTCTTTCCGGGACGAGCAAGACGATAACTTTCAGCGGCTTTAACCATATCATCCAATGTGACAAGTCCACGCTCGCGAATGAAAGTAGCAAGATCTTGTGACACACATTCTAGAAACTGCTCACCTAACACAAGATTCATTATTCCTTGCATGTTTCTAGGAACACCGGACAAAGCTATCCACCTATCAAACAATCTGTTCAATTCAATACCAAATGTTTGGAAAGGTTCCTTTGAGTCTGGTCGGACTTCACGGAATTTCTTGCGAAAACCTTCAGCAGTACACTGAAACTTCTTAAGCAAATTGTCTTTCAAAGTTGGATAATCAACCTCACCATTTGCAGCAAGACTGTGGTATAAGTTCAGTGCATTACCTTCTAACAAAGCTGAAAGAAATGTAACCCATTTGCTTCTATCCCAGCCAAGGGCTGTAGCATGAGTCTCAAAACGAAAAAGGTAAGAATCTATGTCATCTTGTCTTTCTTTGAAAAGAGGCAACTTGGGGTAAACAGGCCTAGCACCAAAAGAATTACTATCTCTACCTCTGTTTCCATGACCAACATCTTGTTCATCAAGTCTATGTTCAGAACGGAACTCAAATTCCTTTTGTTTTGTTTTCTCTTTCTCTAGTTCTAACTGAACATCTGCTTGTTTTTGCTTTGTAGCTTCTTCCAATGCTTTCTGTTTTGTTTCTTCTTCTAAAGCCTTCACGCTTGCTTCTTCTTTTTTTTCATCTCTCAATCTTTGTCTCTCAAGACGATCAAAACATTCCTGTACATATTTTCCACGTTCCTTTTCCGGAATACCCAAAGTTGTAGCTTGAGCAATAAAAGATTGGAACAACTGATCATAATCATCAGACATGGCTAAGTACAATGTAGATCAACAACCAACAAAAAAAAATTTACTATAAAAGTATCAAAGTGTTCAAACAGTAAATCAATAAAATATCAAAGTATCAACAATGAAATGGCAAAATGCAATCAATCAAACAACTATAAATTGCTCAATGAATCTTATGAAAACAATTAAGGTTTTTTCAAAAGCAGCTTTTCAATACAATGCACAATTCAAGTTATAATGAAAGCAGCCAAGTCTTAAATGTATACAAAGCAAATTATATATTGTATTATCTCAATATGTACTGAAGCAGTGACAAATTTTATACCCAATATAATACACTAACTAAATATATTCACAACATATGTTAAAGAACTTCAACTGAAGTTGATAATAAGCACAATGAATATACAGTGAAAGATTAAATTATGAAGTTAAGTTTTTATCCAAATATTTGTTCAACAGTCTTTTTAGTTTCAAAGTAGGATAATATTATTATATATAATCCCAGTAAAGGATCTATTCACAAGTATTTAAAGTTTATATCAATGTCAATAGGAAGAGGAAAAAAATAAATAAATTTCTAAGTCAAATAAAATATACCAAACGCTCAAACACTCACAATCAAATTTGTTACCTCCCTTGTCCCAAGAGAATAATTATATGAACAAGTTTTAAAAAACTATCCTATCCTATCCTATCCTATCCTGTCCCATAACCCGAAGGTCGTAGGGGCACCACAGATGATCGCTTAACCAGCATACTCCATCTTTCTCTGTCCTCAGCAGCCCTCATGGCTTCGCTCAGTGTCAAACCAGTCCATTCTCGAATGTTGTCCTCCCACCTCTTTTTCGGTCTCCCCCTTCTTCTACCTACTTGCACTGTGCCTTGCAGAATGGTCTTTGCAAGGCCTGATGATCTGGTGACGTGGCCATACCATCGGAGTTTCCGTTTCTTCACCACTGTGAGCAGGTCATCGTGTTGTCCAATGGCTTGTGTGATGGTCTGTCGGACTTCAACGTTGGTGATGTGTTGGGTATAGGAAATGCACAGAAGTCTTCTGTAGCACCTCATCTCCATGCTTTGTATTCTTCGTTGGAGATCTGCTGTGAGGGTCCATGCTTCGCAAGCATATAGGAAGATGGAGATGACCAGAGAGCGCAGCAGTCTTACTTTGGAATGTAGACTGATGGTTCTGTCTTTCCAATTGGACTTCAACCTTGTCAGGGCAGCAGTTGTTTGTGCGATCCTGGAGAGGACTTCCTGTCGAGACCCATTGTCTGACACAATGGCTCCTAAATATTTGAAGCTGTGCACTGTGTTGAGGGATTGGCTTGTACTTTGATGTCCGTGTTGATGCCATTGGTGTTGTTGGTCATCATTTTGGTCTTCTCTGCACTTATTTCCATTCCATAAGCTCTGGAGGTGGTGTCAAGCCTCTGTACAAGCTGTTCAAGTTCTTGTTCCTCTCCAGCCAATCCATCAATATCATCCGCAAAACGAAGATTGGAGATTGCTCTGCCCCCTATGCTGACTGTGCCTTCGTGATCTGCAAGAGCATCTGACATGATGCGCTCTAGGAAGATGTTGAAGAGTGTTGGGGAGAGTAGGCATCCTTGACGCACACCGATTGTTGTTCTGAACCAGTTCCCGATGACGCTGTTATGGAGGACTGCACTGGTAGCCTTGTCATACAGGCTTTTGATGACTTCTATAATTTTAGGGCTGATGTTGTACACTTTCATGGTTGCCCATAGAGCTGCATGCCAGACTCGGTCAAATGCCTTCTTGAAGTCTATGAACACATGATATAGATGTTGTTGGTGCTGTAGGTATTTCTCACAGATTATTCTGAGGTTGAAAATCTGTTCAGTGGTACTTCGCCCTGCCATGAATCCTGCTTGTTCTTCAGCTATGATTTGTTCAGCTTGTGGTTTCAACCTGTTGAGTATTATTTTCAGGAGGACCTTGCTGGGATGGCTGATGAGGCTGATGGTGCGGTAATTTTCACACTCCTGAAGGTTACCTTTTTTGGGAAGAGTGATGACAAGCGACTGGGTCCATGGTGTAGGCCATTCCCCACTCTGCCAGATCTTGTTACAGATAATGGTGAGAGCATCAGTCATCGCTTCTCCTCCTGCTTGTAGCAGTTCCGCTGGTATGTTGTCCACTCCCGCTGACTTCCCTTTCTTCAGCGATTGCACTGCTGCCTCAACTTCTTCCCGGAGAATTGGAGGATTTCTTCTTCTTCTCTGCTCTCGGGACATGCTAGAACTGATGGGTCTCCATTTGGTGTATGGTTGTAAAGGTCAGAGCAGTACTCTGTCCATCTGTCCAAGACTTCTTGTTCTTCTGTAAGGCAAATGCCAGACTTGCTTTGGATAGTGGAGACTTTGGGCTGTTTAACACTTGTCAGCCGCTTCACAGTCTGGTAGGCCTTCTTGCTGTTGTTCTTGTTCAGATTGTTCTCTATTTCCTGGCATTGATCTTCTATCCAGTTCTCCTTTGCTGTGCGCATGCCTTTTCGGATGTCATTGTTAATTTTTCGGTAGACATCAGCTCCCTGTGAGGTGTTCTTTTTCTTTTTTAACTCTCTTCGTTTATCACACAGATCCAAAAGTTCAGGTGTGATCCACGGCTTCTTCTTTGGTCGGTGCTTGCCAAGGATCTCAGTGGCGGCATCTGTTACAGCTGAGTTGAAGGTATTGGTCATGGTGTTGACATCTACTTCGCCTGCCCCAAAAATAAGCAGTGGTGCAAATTTCCCTCCAATTGTGGCCTGAAATATTTTTGCCACCTCCGGGTCTTGCAGTTTGTCCAGGTCGAACTTCAGCCTAGTGCACTTTGCTGTATTTACTCTCTTCAAATGGAGCCGGAAAGACATCATCACGAGATCGTGGTCACTTCCAATGTCTGCTCCTGGAAAAGTGCGTGTCCTGCCAATGTTGATGCTTGATCTGAAGCGTTTCTTGACCATGATGTAGTCGATCTGGTTGTGATGTTCCCCGCCGGGACTGTGCCATGTCCATCGTCTGGATTTTTTGTGGAGACCAAGCGTGTTTGCCAGTACCAGATTGTTGTATCTGGCAAACTCCAATAGCCTCAGACCCCTGTCATTTGTCTCGTTGTTGCAGTGGGGTCCGCATGTGTCTCCCCAGTTGTGGTGCGCATCTTGGCCAACCTTGGCATTCCAGTCGCCTTGCACTATGACTATGTCCTTCTTCGGCACTTGGTCAAGGGCCGCCTGTATATTTTCATAAAAATCCTCCACTTCGCTGTCTTCATAGTCTGATGTTGGAGCATAGGCCTGGATGATGGTAATGTTGAAAGGGGTTGCTCTCAGACGGATGGTAATGAGTCTACTGGAGACTGGGCGGCAACCCATGACAGTGGCTAGAATGTTCTTGTGGACCAAGAATCCAACGCCGTGTTCGTGCCTGTCATCTCTACCGCTGAAATAGAGCTTGTGGCCTTTGTCAGTCGTTGTTTCACCTAGGCCTTTCCAGCGCAGTTCGCTGATACCTAGAACGTTCCATCGATAGTGGTCCAGCTCGTGGGCCAGTTCTTCTAATTTTCCTTCCGCAGTTAGGGTCCTGACATTCCAGGTTCCTATGACGATGTTGTTTCTCGTGCGGATCTTGCTAATTTGTCCATCAGTAGCATACTTTTCACCTCCGTCCTGGTGGCCAACGGAAGGCGCGGTCCTTGTGTAGCCGGGCGACGACCGATCCGGCATGGAATTAGTGGATAGCCTCATCATGTGTTGTGTCTTGGGCAAAAAAAAGACCTGGCAGGGCCCAATCCTCTCCAGGCTGTTGGCCACAGCCGAAATCCACGAATACAGTGTGGCTCGCCTTGGCCCTGAGCACGTGGTCGTTGAACCTGTAGTAACGTGAGGTTCCTCCGCCCTGGCCGGTGACTTCTGTGTAGAAGACTTTCGCCCAGTGATGCCGTGCTAACATCACCCCTGTTAGTCGCCTCTTACGACACGCCGGGAAACGTTGGGTCTATTCTATTTGCCCGAACCCACAGAGCCTAAAAAACTACCCTAATGAAAAATATATACAATGCCCACAAAGGAAATATTATTTAAACAAAGTTATTAAATAAAGAATTATGAAATGAGAAAAAAAAATTAACTCTCAACACTATAAGCACTAGAACTAAATAATACTATAATACCAAGTTGATGGCCAAAGGAAAATAAACTCAACAAAATAACAAAGTCTTATGAAGATTAATTTTATAAATAATAAAAATTAATTACTGTCACACTAACTATATACTACTCTATATCCAATTAAATTCAAAAGTCAAACAGAATTACTAAACCAAAAAAAACAAACTCACAAACAAAAAACTATCAGTACTAACAATCCAGCATGAACCAAGGGAAACAATTCAACAACAACTAAGCTAAATCAAGGGAAACAATTTAGCAAGGATAACCCAGTATAACTACATACATTTAAATACAGAATATTACAACATCAAAATCAATGCAAGTCAAACAACACAATGAATAAATAAAATAAATTAAATTAAATGGGGCTGAAATCCTAACACTATAACCTACTTAAAATAAGGGCAAAGAGATCATAAACCCAAACACACGCATGAAAGGACAGAACCCTACACAGCAAAGAACTAACAAAAAACAAACAATCCCACTAACAGAAGAACAGAGCTGAAAATAAGAAAATAGCAACCCACAGACAGAAAAAGAATTAAACCCTTAGTGCCCAGAAACTGTACACAGGCACAGCCGTTACACTGGAGACGTCATTGTCATACAAAACAAAACATTACAGTCATACACAATATAATCAAGAATTTCAAGGGAGATAAGCCCACTAGTCTAACTGTATATAAATATAATAACTAGTGGTGCCCTCAATAAACATAAATATGTATGACTTAATGCTAACACAGAGAAAGTCTAGGGTCACGTCGGGGTCACCAAATGTAACGGATGGTTTTTGTGTATTTAATTAAATAAATATACGTATAACTACTTATGGTGTAATGAGTGTGTGTGTGTGTGTGTGTGTGGCTGTCTGATGCTCAGTATAAAGGTGTGTGTTCTATCTCTGTTTACTTTAACTTCTCATCCTTCACCACACACATGCTTACAGACAAGGACAAAGTCTACACAGTTACTTCTCTTTGCCCTTCTGTTTCACTATTACTCATTCAAACATGATCATACACATTGAACCATTTACATATACATTAAATTCACAGATACATCAAATCATACAATTACTTCCAGCGTATAAATAAATTCACACAGATAATAATTAAGTGCACACAGTTAACGTAATAAGATCACCCAGTCAATTCGATAAGTGCACACAGTTTACTCAGTAAGTTCACGCAGTCAATTTGATAAGTGCACACCGTTGCTTTCAGAGTTCAACACTAGCAGAAGTCGTTGTCCCTTTCTGAGGACGTCACTCGACTCTACTCTTTTGCATTAGCATCGACACATATATCTCACTTTGATGACTTGGAGATTCTAGAATTCACAGTTTGTTTACTAACCGTATTTCGCGGATCAAACACTCCCGGCGCGGAATTATTAGCCGACGCTGGGGTCACAGCCACCCACCGAAGACGCTGCAGATGTCTTCGTGGCGTAGATCCGGAAGTTTACTTCGGCACCGTTGTTGCACTTCTGCCCCATTGATGATGCACGAAGGAGAGTCACGGCGACGACGGCGTCCACATCCGGTTAAGTAGGTGATGTCATGTGGACCAGATCCATCCACCGCACATTAGGGGTTCTTTGCTCCGTAACCGCCCTGCTGTATTCTTTATACAGCAAAAGTAATTCCTAAAGAATCAGGTCTTTCCCAGAGCACCCACGAATACGTCCTGCAAGTTAGGCTGATGTTTCGTCTCTAACCTAACACAGTTCACAAACTATTCGAAAATTAACGCAGTGACGTCATCACGTCTTCATACACAAATGTGTACGAACTGCGGTCGTTACAGATAGCTGTCACGTCACCCGAGCGGGTTCCGCGACGTCAGCTCAAGCAAGGAGTGGGGAGATAGAAACTCAAACAAAAAATAAACTAACACAAATGCCAGAATAACAATCACACTTTTATTCAATAATCGACACACATACACAGGACAATGGGGTACTAAACCACCCTCCACCCCTATCAAGACCCCCACCCCAGTATTAACTAACAATTACCTCCCTTGTTCAACCAAAACAGAACTAAACATCAACAGGTTTTCCCACAACAATGTACAACAAAATATCAATAAACAATCAATTCAAAATACTATAAATTTCAGATGAAGAAATGGAGCTGCAAATCTTTATATTCGAACTATTATTCAAGCTAGCTTGCAGGTCAGAAGCACTGTTCGGAATTGTCAAATAGTCAGAGCTCAGTAGGAGCTAAAGCAGTTATTAAGTCAATATGATGGATGATTTACATTAACTAAATGAAGTATGTTTTTATGTGCGTGTTGTGCAAGTCTGTGTGTGCGTGGGTGTGGTGCCTGAAGTTCCTGTAGTAAATGGCGACGCCCACAATCCCGAAGCAAGACGAGGCGGTGGTGGCGAAGTCAACTCCACACTTCTCAGCTGTAGAGGCAGAGGTTACAGCGCAGATGCACAACCGGACGGTAGCGGTGGAGTGGAGAAACAACTACATCAGCAAAGTATCAAAACAGCATAATACAGTGTTACACTCCGTTTGATGTTGTTGGTGTTTTTCTATCAGTATCTGATTCAGCCCCAATGCTGAAATCCTGATAGATGTAACTGATTCGTTTATCCACGCAGCCTGCTCACTCAGCAGCAACAAGGCAAAGTCTTCGTATGAAGTTTACCACTTTTATTCAGCACACATCAACAACTGCATACAATCGCTCAATCGCCTTTCCACTCTCAACTTTTTACTTTCCAACTCACTATCAACAAACAATCTCTTTTCACAACACAGTGTGTCCATTATATATTTTTTCTCTCAACTCGAGATGACCTCAGGACGTTCTAGAAATGACGCATTACAACCAATCAGAATTAAAGATCGTCATCACTGTCTTACGTCATACATCTCTATACACCTTCCCGGAACATTCTCAAACTTCTACAAGTTTCTATCGACAGTAAACACGCAGATCTAGAGAATTCTCCAGTAATATCGACTAACGAAAATTATCAACGTTATACAAAGATTCTTCCAACAACAATGCAAACTCAAATCAAAGGTAAATGTCACAGGGCAGCCCGTGAAGAAAGCCATGTAGTCTGTGTGTGAAGAGTATAGGGGCGGGGGTGGTACTGCGTGTTGCCGTATTCGTGATTATTGTTGTCTCGGGAGCGTGCAAAGCATGGTAAACAGCATACGCCGGTTAGGCCAGGTTAGGAATTTGCTCACTATCGTCAGAACGTGTTTGTCAGCAGTACAGTGTAGACGGTGTTTGTCTGGTGCTCTGTGGTTTTTGCTGTGTTCTGGAATTAGGGTGGGACGGGTATTAACGAATAATAATATCTGGTTCCGAGAAGGATACTAGTTTAAAGATTGCAAATTTCTGAAGTGATACGCTCAGTTGGAGTGCAGCTGTAGAAAAGCAAGTCTGTGGTAGTGTGGTAGGTAGTATCGAGGTATTGTCTACTACGGGAACTACACACTACCGGATTACCCTAATTGGATGTACTTTCGTAGGAGGGCAGTGGAGAAGGGCTACGGGGTGCAATTTCATGCGAACCGTTGGGTGAGTGGATGGTAGTTTTTCCTTACTGTGCCTATGACCGAGGGCTGGCTGTTGGGGTGTTGAATGATAGCTGGTACGTAAGGGTAAGGAAGGATGAGAAAGGTTGCACTGAGGAGAGGCAGAAGAAAGGAAGAGTGCGACTGAAGAAGGGAGAATGAGGGAGAAGAAAGGGGGTGGAGTGTGATGAAGGTAGGATGGAAGTGGTTGCTGTTGTTGTCGTTGGGGATGCTTGATATGAATAATGTGTTGATGGTTATTTGTATTCATTTGCAGCATCGTTCATTCCAGGCATTCATGATTTCATTGAATTGTATAATATGTATTTGATTCAAGTGACGATAACAGTAGAAAGCGAGAGAGAGTCAAGGCCAGGGGAAATAGACTGCAGTTGGACCCCTCAAGTGGCAGAAGTTTAGTGGAGTAGCTAGTGAGAGTGGGGGGGGGGTAAGTGTGATGGAGGGAGGGGGACAGAATCGAGAACATGACATTTACGATGCGACAAGCATGTTACAGGTTCGTCGAGGATTGTCGTTGAGGATTGAATTCGAGTTTGAAGTTCGCAGCTCAACGTTCGTCAATCCGCCAGTTCGTCGCTGGATAACGTGAGGCAGCAACGACGACGACACTTGGTCAAGTGGACCAAACATCATCAGCATCGCCATCTGTTATTGTCCACGCGTCCCCTGTTATCAGCGCCATCATCATCACTTCAACATCATCGTCAGTGGCGACCACGGGTGGCAACGCTCCTTCGTTTGGACGTCAACGGAAGGGGACGAGCACGTTGGAGGAGACTTTACGAGAGACTGCATTTCGCCAGGTGGGCCCGTTTTGTGTTGTCCCTCTCCTTCACACCCCCCCTGTCTGTTTGTGAACACGTGCCTCGGACTTTGGCTGTGCACGTTCGATTTGAGGACGTTGGTCGATTAGCGACCCCCGATCACCCACGAACCATTGCATCGTTCCATTGACCATTGATTGTTTCATTACCATTTCTTCGTTTCATGTGTAAATGTTGTATGTGTATGAGTGTGTGGTATGAATGAATAAATAGCTTGAAAGTTGTATATATTATTTGTTGTGTTTTTCATCACTTCCGTCTGCGGGAAATCGTCATTCTTTCTGGGTTGTCTGCGTGTGGAAGTTGTTTGTTTGTGGCGTCTGCCCAGGGAGAGTAGTGGCGGTGACAGTAAATAAACTCTATTATTGAATACTTTGTAAATCGAAACGATTAGATCTATCGTGCGCGTTTCAGACGAACTATCCTTCGCGTTTCAACGTAACATACAGCCCAAACCTGCAGACAAATATATAGTCTTAACAGTCTGCCTACAAAACTCAAATACTACATAACATAATACGGCTTCCGCCGTCCGCCATCTTGACCTGGTTATACATAATAACAATAATAATAATAATAATAATAACACAGGATGCCATACATACATCTCAATAATATAATGCAACTCTTAATACCAATAATAATCTCTTCCATGAACACAGTCGTTTATACAAATATACATGATCATTGCATCCACACTTCAATCACACAGTCCCAATTCATTCCATCCACATCTCCATCCTCATCACCCCTCTCAACTGTTATAATACATCATGATTATCTCCCTTCATTCATATTATCTTATCGTACTATAATATAAACATGCTCTCCTCATATCCATCACTTTCTTCACCTCCTCTCCAGCATAGTACAATTATCTCTCTCCCCTTACATACATCCCCCCCTCTCTCTCTCTCTCTTTAACATGCATTCCTCATCGTCACCTTTGACCCACTTTAGCAACAACAGCAAGGACATTCCCGTTCATGTACAAAACAAGAAAATCATATGAAAATCATACAAAAATCAATAAATTAATATTTATCAAATACACCCCTTTTCCCCTCATTCACCATCATTCATTCGTGTACGCAGTCTCGAAGCGCTCGCCACTGAGGAAATGAATTACAGGGTTTTACTCACCGTTTAGGTCTCGGCCTGTGACACACCTCCCCAACACAGTACACCACAACACAGTACAACACACTGGTTAGTCTGAGAGTTATTTCGTTTCTGGCTATTTGCTAGTTATTCTCACACAAGGACATCTCAATTCTTTAAAAGACCTTGAGCCTTGGCAGGTGCCCAATAGAGGACTACACAACCTTAGGAAAGAATCCTACATTTATCTCCAATAAATGGCGATTACACTCCTCCTTCTACAGTCTTTAGACATTCTTACCCCGACAAGGGCGTAAGACCTTGGGTGGTTCGAAACACACGATTACAACACCCTTTCAGAAAGGAAAAACCTAATACTCGTCTGACACACAGTCACAAGGTTACTTTTCTGACTAAAGCTGACCTCTCGCAAAAAGCGCCACATCGACTCTGCCTTACTAAACGCAACCCAGGCCACAGGTAACTTGGTCGAGCTCTCGTTCAGTACCCCTCTTCTAATTCAACATACCCCTATTTCCTCCGTTAAGCACGTGGACTTAGAGCTACTGCGTCTTCCATACGCAATAAAGAAAAACAGCCAAGCTATCTATGTACACTACACAGTAGAGAAGTGCAACTTCGCACAAAATATAGCTCTCTCTGTTCTGTGCTGAAACTCGTGTCATCACAATAGCTCAGCCTCGTTTACAGAGAAATCGTGTAAGAGGAACAAAAAAATGATGAAATTAGTTCATGTTTAGCAGCTATATATATATATATATATATATAAATTGCTTAGCCGGAAGTCCTTCTTTGCCTCTACTGTAAAGTTTGTCCGGTATGGACGCTGATCTGGGCAGGTGCTGGGCGCTGCGGATCGACCTGCTGTGCGCTCAAAACCCGCGAAATCGTTATAGCCGACATTTCCTTACCGAACGTTTAACCGTTTCTGAGATAAATAAATAAACAAAATGTCCACAAACTGCAATAGCCTCATTCCGCACGCTTCCATTAAAAATCCAATCGAGGTTTCAGCATGTTTTCCCATATAGACCAAAAAATTGATGGTGTTTATACGAAGCCTTGGTAGTTCACTTAGTAAAACATTCGCCTACTGTGCAGTCGACCCGAGTTCAAATCTACCGAGGGCCATATTTTTTTGTTTGTTTTTTTAAACACTACAATATGAATATTTTTCTTTTTAATTTAGGCTTTTTACTTTTAACTTATTTATTATTATTATTATTATTATTATTATTATTATTATTATTATTATTATTATTAAACTAATAATAATAATAATAATAATAATAATAATAATAATAATAATAATAATTATTATTATTATTATTATTATTATTATATCAAAATTTTTTTAAAACCTTGGTGTTTGTTATGATTTCTATTTGTATTATTCTATATTCATTCTTCTTCTTCTTCTTCTTCTTCTTCTTCTTCTTCTTCTTCTTCTTCTTCTTATTATTATTATTATTATTATTATTATTATTATTACCAAGGATCGGGATGGTGTAGTGGAACGCAACTCCACTAGTAAGGAATTAATCAGCGTAACACAGCTGATAACAGATGGCACAGTTTGAAATATGTTTTTATGTGTGACACTGTGCAAGTCTGTGTGTGCGGTGTGTGGAGTTCCTGTAATAAAGCAATGCCCCGATACAGAGGCACAACAAGCAGCAGTGGCGGAGTTTACTTCCACGCCCCAGCTGTAGAGGCACGGTCACAACACAGAGGCACGTCTGCGCAAGGTGGTGATGGTGTAGTGGAATGCAACTCCACTAGTAAGGAATTAATCAGCGTAACACAGCTGATAACAGATGGCAACAGTTGATACAACAGATAACAACAGGTACAACAGGTAACGACAGGTAACGACAGGTAACGGCAGCCCAAACCTGTAAGCAGATACACAGTCTTAACAGCCTGCCTACAAAACATAAACACTATATAATATAACACGCCGTCCGCTGTCCGCCATCTTGACCTGTTTATGCATAACAACGATGATAATATTACATGATGCTATGCATACATTTCAATAATATAATGCAACCATTGATGCCTAATAATTCATATCTTTATAAACACAGCCATTTATATAAATATACATCATTATTGCGACCACACTTCCATCACACAGTTCTGATTCATTCCATCTCCATCCACCCTCATCATCTTTCCCAACTGTTATAACTACATCACGATTATCTCCCTTCAACCATCTATCTTGTCATACTATAATGTAAACATGCTTCCTTCATATCCATCATTTCCTTCATCTTCCCCCAGCATAGTACATTTATCTCTCTCTCCATACATACACCCCCACCCTCTCTCTCTCTCTCTCCCTCTCTAACATGCATTCCCCATCGTCGCCGTTGACACACTTTTAACAACAACAGCAGCAACGACATTTCTCATTCATATATATAATAAGAAAATCATATGAAAATCATACAAAATCAATAAAATCATTATGCATCAAAAATACATCCCTTTCCCCCACATTCATCACCATTCATTCGCGTACGCAGTCCCGGAGTGCTTGCCACTAAGAAATTGAACTACAGGGTTTACTCACCATATAGGCCGCGGCTTGTGACACACCTCCTTCCAACACAACACAACACAACACAACACTGTCACAACACAATGGTTAGTCTTTGAGAGTTACTTCGTGTCTGGCTATTGCTGGTTATTCTCACTCAATAATAACACTGATAAATGAGGACGAGGACACCTCAAATCTGTAACAGACTTTGAGTCTCGGTAGGTGTTCAATAGAGAACCACACCACCTTAGGAAAGAACCCTACATTTACTTATAAATGGCAGTTACGTTCCTCCTCTCTCCAACTCTAAGCATTCTTACCCCGACGAGGGTGTAAGACCTTGGGTGGCTTGTATCAACAATTACACACCCTTCCAAAACAGAAACCTAGTTCTAATATGACACACTGTCACAGAGTCACTGCCTGGTTAGAGTTGACCTCTCGCAAAAGCACCCAGATCACTCTGCCCTACCAAACGCACCCAGGCCAAGAGCAAAACAGTCGAGTTCTCGTCAGTATCCATATATCTTATTATGCATACCCCTATTTCTGTATTTGGCCTACCCCTGCCTTCTACGATACGCACGGACTTTACGGCTCCTGCACTCTTTCGTTCGCAATAAGGAAAACGGTCAAGCTATTTTATGTACACTACATAACAGAGAAGTGCAACTTCGCACAAAATATAGCTTTCTCTGTACTACTGAAACTCGTGTCGTCACAAATGTAGACATTTTATATTTATGTGTTTTGTTTAAATTTTATAATGATGTTTATATTCTATTTTGTTTTTGTAAACGGGGTTAAATAAATTAGAGTATGGCATCAGCGTCACCTGCGTGGGGTGCCTTTATTGTAAAGTGACCGGCTGGTGGAGGTAGTTAGTTATTCATTGCTTACAGGGTCCAGCGGACTGCAAAGAGACGAATCAGGACCACGGCTGGTGGAGTGCTTTCAGTGTTACCACTAGGGTTGTATCAGCAGATCCTTTATACGAATCAGTGGTGAGTCCTTTTTTAACCAAGTTGTGGTCCTGATTTTGTGGTCCTGATTCGGTTCTTTGCAGTCCGCTGGACCCTATAAACAATGAATAGCTAACTAACTTTACTCCCTGACTCTGTCTAATAAGTCCTGAATCTACATGTATATCTTGACTCTGTCTAATAGGCCTACGTCCTGACTTCACATCATGACTTTCTTATAAACCACGACTATTTAATATATCCCGGCTCTACATGCCGACCCTGTCTAATACGTCTTGACTTTACATCCTGACTCTGTCTAACACGTCCAGCCTCTACATTCTGATTCTGTGTAATTCGTCCGGACTTGACATCATGGTTCAGTCTAATAGACCTATGTCTGACTTTACATCGTGACTCTGTCTAATGCGTCCTGACTTTACACCATGACTTTGTCTTTATATCTTGACTGTCTAATAAACATACGTCCTGACTTTACATCTTGACTCTGTCTAATAGACCTACGTCCTGACTGTACATCTTGACTCTGTCTAATACGTCCTGTTTATACATCCTGGACCTAAAGCAATAATCATGTAATGTAATGACTCTAATACGTTCTGACTTTACATACTGACTCGTGCCTAAAACGTTCTAACTTTACATCCTGATTTTGTCTAATAGACCTACGTTCTGACTTTATATCCTGTCTAACAGACCTACTTTTTGACTTTACATCGTGACTGTCAAATATGTTCTGACCCTATAGCCTGGATCTGTCAAAAAGACATGGATCGTGGCTTTACATCCTGACTCTGTCTAATAGGCTTACGTCCTGACCCCATAGCTTGGCTCTGTCTAATAGACATACGTCCTGGCTTTACATCCTGACTCTGTCTAATACGTCCTGACACGTCCTGGCCTGTCTGATAAATCCGGAATGTTTTTCGGATTTGAGAATTGTGATGATTGAATCATAAAAAGCCGCGTTGAACGGCATGTTTTCCAAACTGTAGCGGACGCTATGCTAAAACTAACATTTTGTGCTTACTGATAATTTGTTGGAATTGTTGCTGTGGAAATTGTTTGTTAGTTTTGCTGCTATTATAATAATTCCTTGTCGTTGTTGAACAGCTGTTATTTTCATGGCTAAAGGGCTTTCTTTTGCAACATCGGTCTTAAATGTCTTGTTGGTGGACCTTTTCATTATCCGTGTAATAACGATAATTATGTAAAGATGTATGATAACTTCTCTCAGTATTTTCTCATCTGTTTAAGTCTATTGATGTTAAAAAAGCTCCTGGCCCTGATGGGATCTGTGGCAGGACTCTGCGTTATTGTGCTGATCAGCTTGGCATTGTCTTTCATCATCTTTTTCAGCTCTCAGTCAATTTAGGGCAAATTCCTACAGTGTGGAAATTTTCTAATGTTATCCCACTGCCCAAGAACATCAATCCCAAGCAGCCTAATGATTTCAGGCCAGTTGCTTTGACCTCCTTAGTTATGAAAACCCTGGAAAAAATTATTAAAAGTTTTATTCTGTCAGCCATTGAACCCAGCCTTGATCCTCTTCAGTTTGCCTATAGAGCAGGTAGGGGTGTGGAGGATGCCAAGCTGTTCATTTTGAATACTATATACAAACACCTGGAAAAACCAAAGGCACATGCTAGAATACTTTTTGCAGATTTTTCTTCTGCATTCAATACAATGCAACCTCATATTCTGATTCAAAGATTGATTGATGATTTTGAATTACCTCACCAGCTTGTACTGTGGATTTTGGAATTTTTGACTTTTAGAGAACAAAGAGTTTTTGTTAATGAATTGTACTCTAATAAAAAGGTTACATGTACAGGCTCCCCTCAAGGTTGTGTGTTGTCTCCCATTCTTTTCATCATGTACACTGACAGTTGTAGAAGTGGCTCTGATGGTAATTACATTGTAAAATACTCAGATGATTCGGCTTTGTTGTCCCTGTTGAGTGGTTCGGAGAATGGCCACGGTGATTCTTTGCCTACTTTTGTAGACTGGTGTGATGACAATTATTTGGAAATGAATGTTTCTAAGACCAAAGAACTTATTGTTGATTTCAGAAGAGACAGAGATGATGTTGCTGTAAGTACAATCCATGGTGAAAATATTGAAGTGGTAGAGACCTACAAATACCTTGGTACAATTTTTGATAATAAGCTAAAATGGGATGCCAATACTGAAGCGATTGTCAAGCGGGGGCAGCAGAGAGTATACCTTCTCAGAAAACTCAACTCTTTTTCAGTAGACAAAAAAATACTTAGTCTGTTTTACCAGTCTTTCATTGAGAGTCTTTTGACTTTTTCATTCATATGCTGGTTTCCTAGTCTGTCGGTTAGAGATAGAAATAGTCTCTACAGCATTGTGAAAACGTGTTCCAAAATTACCGGTGATGAGCAGAGGAACCTTTCTGCCTTCTGTAATCAGCAAATCGCAAGGAAAGCTAAACAGATTGTCAGTAAACCGGAACATATTTTGGCCGATGAGTTTGTACTTCTGCCTTCAAAACGTCGTTTTGCTCAACGCATTTCAAAAACTAAAAGATATTCAAACTCATTTGTACCCTCTGCTGTCCGCCTTCTCAACGCCTATACAATGTAATAAAAAAGTGTTTTTTGTGTTTTTTTTAATGTTTTTTTTTTTTTTTTTTTTTTTTTTTAAATTGATTATGTGTTTTTATAGACAATGCATATAAGCTGCAGTGTGAGTGGTTGAGTGTGGGTATAATTCCAGAGAGAGCGAGGAGATTTTTGCTGTTAGAAACTATTATCTGTGATATTTGTTTTACAGTTTTATAGGTTATATTTTATTTTATAGTTTACTTATGCATTTAACAGCACATTTACTTATTGATTGGGAGTACTCTCCGTGTGCACGTAAGGTCATTTTTAATTTTTATTCTTATTCTTACTGGTTATTTCTGCGCCAACGCTGCCTTTGTAATCATATTGCCCAGCTTGAGAGGAATGAAGTTGTGTGGCATTGTTTTGTGCTGTATTGTGTTGTGTTGTATTGTGTTGTATTGTATGGCATTGGTTTGTATTGCTGGGATGTACATCTTGTACTGTAGCTTCTGCGGAGAAACTATTATCTGTGATATATCAGGGCAGTTTACCTTTTATGACTTTTTATGACATTCACCTCTAGTTTATTGTATAATGTATTTAACAGTATATTTTGTTATTTATTTGTTTTATTTACTATTTTTTGATTGGACTACTTCTCATGTGTATGTAATAATATTTTTAATTCTTTTTGGTAATTGTGCTGATGCTGCCATTGTAATTGCTCAGTTTGAGATGAATAAAGTTGTATTGTATTGTATTGTATTGTATTGTATTGAGACTCGTTTTCATCGTCAGTTTGAGTGTAAAGACATAAATGTAATTAAAAGTTCTTAATCGAAAAAAGAAATGTTGATTACACTATTTTTTAATAAAGTGGTCAAATTTTTCTTGGCGAGTGTCAAAATAATTTTGATGTCTTGAAATACGTTGAAATAGTCAGGATTCGGAACAAACCAAAAGTCGGTCGGTCCGTCTCTCTGGCGTCTCTGTTGAACGCCACATCCCAAGAACCACTAAACGTATTTTGACCAAACTTCACAGGAACATTTGTAGGTTTGTGTCCTGCCACCCGTGCTATCACATTCGTACAGGTCAAGGACACTGCAGTCATTTTATTGCTAAACACGTTTTGCTTATTAGGTTATTTTACAAACGGATGAAGCGATTTTGTTGTTTTGGCACACACGGACTTCAAATCATGGTCCATCCTTGAGCTGTCGGTCAATCAATCGGTCCGTTGTTCCAAATTTCACATTTTTGTTCAAAACACACTTTTGGCCTTATTTTAAAAAAATAACTGAACCGAAATTCATAATTTTAACTTTGTAGATACTTTAACTACTGCTAAGCATATTAGATAATTCGTATGTTTACTTTCTCAAAGGTTTAAGTCACTGTGCTTCATAATTCCCTTTAATACATTGTGCGCAACCAGTATCCATTGTTTCCTTGCAGAGGGTCAGGATAGTGGCCTAGCATGCATTGCCTTTATCCAGTTCTCTTCGTTACAATAAAGCCTAGTCAGTACAACTTAAAGAAAATTAACACTTTTCAATATGCTTATTTTTCGGCTATGCGTGTGTGTCTGGAAATACGTTTGAATGTCCGTCCGTGCCTATTTGTAATAGAAAGTTTGTTCTTGTTGTTTGTGTTATTGTGGCTTTGTTGTTTAACTTGTTGTCCTTTAGGAGGTTGTTAGTATCATTATTTTGACTGTTCAGAACAGATTTGGGATAAAATGATATATATGTGCCCTTGTATTATTTCACACATTTGTATGGTTTCATGTTGTGTTTGTTAGCTACATTTAAGCGTGTGTTATTGTATGGCAATTTTTGAAGCTTAAAATAAAATCTTTCGCCTACTCTTCATACATTGTGTGTGTGTGTGTGTGTGTGTGTGTGTGTGTGTGTGTGTGTGTGTGTGTGTGTGTGTGTGAGCGTGTATTCATGGTAAAGTGGGGTTTCCAATCTGTCAACACTCTTGTAAAATGGGGTCCGAAAAAAAGGGGACCTTTTTTAACCCCATTGTTTAATCATTTGGACATTGTAAGAAAATGCTGCAGGATGCCGTATTTTCATTTTTAACGGAAGTCCTCATTTTAACAAATTTTTAAACTCCGAGTGTTTCAAAGACACACAGGAGTGTCCGCTGTCAATCTGGGCTGGCGTACATGAACGAACTTAAAAGCCGACTTAGATTTAACGCTTCACTTAAACATGCTACTTAAGTCTAAGTCGGCTTTTAAGTTCGTTCATGCACGCCAGCTGTCTCTCAAACTTCCAAGATGTCTTAGAGAGAGAGAGGGGAGATTAAACATGCGCATTACAGAGTGCGAGTTGAACATATTTTGAAAGGGGCAACGACCCTTCCGTTCATCATCAACTAATGAGCAAGCGTTTTCCAAAACCCAATTGTGCTATTTGAGGAATCCATTTTGTTCAAGTACCCATTTTGCCAATAATATACGCCTTTGTGTGTGTGTGTTTGTGCATGCGAGTGAGCGCGCTATGCGTGTAGACGTACGTGTGTGCGTATGTGAGCATGCGCGTGCGTTTTTCTGGTTGTGTCGCTGCTAACGTACTTTTACTACAAACACTCCAGTACCTTCAGATATATTTTTTAAGGCTTTTATTTTTTAACCACAATAACACACAAAACACAGAAAAATGTGTCAACAGATAAAACTATCACCTCAACCTGAACAAACTTTCTCACCGATTTGTGCCATTCTAAGACAACAATGGCGAGATCAACAGTGACAAGTAAGACTTGACTATCAACACTCCAACCACTGTTGCCAACCGTACCATAAATAGAGAGAGAGAGAGAGAGAGAGAGAGAGAGAGAGAGAGAGAGAGAGAGAGAGATAGAGACGGGAAGATATTTTTGCGTGGAAAATACAAGAGAAAGCCACCAAGGCAAAGTAAGAGACAGAGGAAAGAGCTGCCATTTTGGATTCATGGTCCAGACAGAAAATGACCGCTTGAAAGACTATGAAAGATCCATTAAATAAATGACAGTAGATTGTCAAAGGAAAGAACATTTGGGCTACACTACACAAACGCCACACACGAGGATAGTAAACAACAATCTCACACGAGGACCGCAAACAATCTGAACTCTGTCATTAATAACGGATGTCGTCTTTTCGGGGTCTCGACCTGAAGGCTTAAAGTTGAACTATATCGAAAAAATATTTGTCTATTTCCACGCACGCCTGTTGCCTCGCCGCGTTTCTAGCCAAACAATAAAATACTACTGCTGACCACAGAAGCAGGCAACAAGGCTAATAAGGACAAGAAGGATAGATATTATTATCACGATGATGTCAACTGTTCGCTTCCAGGGATCCCAGCCAAAAAAATCGACAAGGCAGATTTGTATTATTTTGCCTAAGCCATTAGGTGTCAACTGAGGGTATTTCTTGAACCCCAAACCGAATTACCCTAATTATTTTAAACTGTGATTTGTTTCCAAACGTTTTATGTAGGTCTACGTTCTGGTAATCTAAATACCGATTATGACTTTCAGTTCTTACAATGTGAACACAAAAAAACCCACATTACTTTTATAGAAAATGCCTTTGAGAAAAAAACAGAAGAAACAATGTTTGTGAGACGTAGAGCCATCAAAGGTTCCCCAACAATACGAAAATTCGCGCCGTTGGTTCATTGTGCCAAAACTGCATGTCCAAGCATTGTAGGGAGCATGGACTTGTCCGCTTTAGTGAAGCCGCTGATACGACTTGCAGTTCTGACAGGAAAATGGCTTATGTCTCTCGACAAAAATTGTACCCTCCATGGTCATTGGGGATTCAAATGCTTGATTGCGAGCATTCTGTTGTTTGAATGAGTATTTGTTTATGATGTAAGCAATTTATGTTGCATAAACAATTTACTTATCAACAATTTCTAAAAAATATTGGAGTAATTTTCAAAATCCACTGAGCCAAGCTGTCCACATTGTTTGCAGTTATTGTAAACTACATTAAAATGGAATACTGCATTCAAATGTGTACCAGAATCGATTATTGTAAATTTAACATAAAGTCCATAATATGCAGAAATATCAGCAGTCAATACAAACCTAAACAATTACATTAGAACATAATCCAATACTACATCAAAGCTATTAGAAAACAGCGATCAATGCAGCAACAAGAGAATACTGTGGTATACAAAACACAATAATATAAATTACGGTGATACCAAACATTATTATTACACAAAAAAGGGAAACAACATAGGAATATTACAGGTTTTTCCCTAGTTCTTCCAAGTTAAATGTACAATATCACAGATATTTGAGCAATGCATCAATAAATGGTTAGACTACTAGTACTACGTACAATTTCTCCACTGATTATGCATACAGTTTCTCCTTGTACTATGCATATTTGTATTTTTTGGACAATGCATAAGATATCCCCGTTGATTATAATGTGAGAATAAGAAAAACGTTCGATGGTTTTCTTTATTTAGAATTAATTTCACATTGTGTAGATGTTTCCATATAACAACATAAAGACATTGCAATTAATTTTTGTTTAACTTTGAATAACGTGATAATCCTAAAAAAAAAAAAAAAAATAATAATAATAATAATAATAATAATAATAATAATAATAATAATAATAATAATAATAATATTATTATTATTATTATTATTATTATTATTATTATTATTCTCCACTCACATAGAGGCAAAAATTTGAGTGACTCTTGAAGAATAAACTGGCCTTAAACCAGAATACCTGGGATCGTTCTATTTGGGAATGTCTCGGTGAGAGATTTTAAAGTTGAATGACTATAGGAATCTACTAGAAATACTTCACGATAACACAGCAAGACGTAAAACGTTTGGACGGTCAAGTCGTTTGAATCAGACAGTATGCTGCTCCATGTGACTGGTCCTAACTGATTCTTTTTCACGAGAGGGAGATTGACCATGGTTTATTTGAAAACATCAAGTAAAGAGTCCTTCTGCAGGGGATCGCTTGACTCTTGAGCAACTATACAGAATCATATTCCTGTATCGTCTCCTTAAGTAAAACATATCATTATTTTTTTTGTTCGTTAAAAAGCAATCTATAAGTATAGCGACCGGGGACAGCAACTGCACGAACGGAAGGTGCATCATAAAAATAATTCACCTAAAAAAAAACAGATCTTAAAACGTTATGTAGAGTTTATAAAGATAAACTACATACGTTTAATGAACGTTTACCGTTCCGATTACGCCCCAGTACCTACAGAAAGTATTCTAGGTTTTTTTGTTGAAAGAAGCGTCACGTGGGCAAACATAATCTGTCCAATCAGAAGGTTGGGATCATTTTACTGCGACTGTTTACATCAGACGCCAAGCGGCAAGCAGCGCCGCCATCAAGCTTGTAAGGGAGGCAACCAAACCGACTGCATCTGGAAAGAAAGATCCGCAGAAATCACATAATTGGAAAAAAAAAAGATAGTATGATTCCTATTGCTCGCAACGAACAAACTAAATGTTCAATTAATTCACTAGTGCTGATCTTCCTGTCGCAGTCAGTGCTTAGGTCAGTGCTTAGGAGGTAATGTAGCAAACTCACTGCAAGAACACATGGGAGGTTACTCGTGGGCCATCATGATGGATTTTAATGTGTTTTTTTTTTTATCGTCATCATCATCATGATCATCATCATCATTCCCATCATCATCATATTCATAACAACCATCATCAAAATAGTAATGCAATTCTTCTTCTTCTTCTTCTTCTTCTTCTTCTTACTACATGTATTATTATTATTGTTGTTATTGTTATTGTTATTATTATTATTATTATTATTATTATTATTATTATTATTATTATTATTATTATTATTATTATTATTATTATTATTAAATGATACTAACTGGAGCAGGAGTTGTCAGTGTTGGCACCCCCACTACAGAGGCAGATAGGGTCATAGGTGGTGTTGCCCGCAAAGCACTGAGCCCCAGACACGCAGGTGGATGTACAGTAGCTATCCAGAGGGGCCACTGTGTATAGATAAATAAATAAATAAAGTTTTCCTATGTAAAATCAACGAACGAGAGAGAGAGAGAGAGAGAGAGAGAGAGAGAGAGAGAGAGAGAGACAGAGACAGAGAGAGAGAGAGAGACAGAGACAGAGAGAGAGAGAGAGAGAGACAGAGAGAGACAGAGAGAGACAGAGAGAGACAGAGAGAGAGAGAGAGAGAGAGAGAGAGAGAGAGAGAGAGAGAGAGAGAGAGAGAGAGAGAGAGAGAGAGAATGTTGGCGTCGGTTTTTCAACTCATTCGATGTTGCAAAATATATTTTCGATGTTAATTAAAAACGAAGGAAGGAACAAACAAACAAACAACAACAACACCAAGATGGCACACCATTCAAATGTATATCCAAAACACACACACACACATAGCTGAAAACTAAGCATTGCCAAAGTGTTAATGTTGTTGGCGGAGTTGTGACGGCTTTATCCAAGTAAAGCAAAGGGAAGACGTGGAGTGATAACCCACTATGTCAACTGTAGGCAAGCTAAACATCATCAAAATCGGTTCAGACAATTCTTTGTATACAGCGCAAAACGTGTTTAAACTAGAAGGGCAAAGCCCATATGACTCGCACGCGCCTTATGGAACTTGCAATATTTAACACGAAAATGAATGCCTCTCCCCTACCTGGGTGACCTTGACCTTTAGTGACCTTTTATGCATGTATAATTAAATAAGCCGATGCTGTTGCATACTATGGATTCAATATTCAGCCATTCTACTGCAGAATGACCTGTTTATAATAATATTTTTGCAAGGCCTGAAATGATCTTGACCTTCAAGACCAACGCAAGAACGGAAAATATATGAAAGACTGATCTATCATCTCTAAATACATCAAGTTTGGATTTTATATTTCTCATAGTTTAAGGTCAAGGTCACTTCAAAGTACCTATACTAACCGAATATGCATGGACAGCTCTAGAGCCCTTGACCTTGGAGTGAGGTTGACCAAATTTGCGTAGTATGTGTGTCTCATTGATATCTATCATTCTTCGAAGAATCGTAAGTCCAATATTAATAACTTAAAAAGGTGAAATTTTATGAAACATTTTCATTTTTTCACTAACATTTGTGGATCCTGTCACCTTGAATTTGAAGTGAAGCCATTCATTCATGATCATTTATGAGGTCTCATGGATATACACCATCTTACCAAGATTGGTTGTGATAGTTGACACTGCTATGCATGCGAGTCAAACATGGTGAAGCACAATGACCTTGACCTTTGAGAAAGTTCAAATACGAATGATCTAACACAGTTAGCAGAAGTCAAAGTACCCGCAAAGTAATAATAAATTGTGAATGTTGGTGGTCATTCTTGAGATAAGGCAACAAACGCGTTTTGAACATAAAAAGTACACTTGGGAGCGACGGACCGACCCACTGATCGACAACCGGAGGATGGTCCATGATTTGGAGTACCTGTATAACAAACTTCAACACAATCGCTTCAGCCGTTTTTGAGATATTGATCAAAACGTGTTCAGCACGAAAATCACTGCAGTGACCTTGACCTTTGCACATGTGATGGTACGGTGGGCAGGCCGCTAACCCAGGTAATGTTCCTATAAAGTTTGGTCAAAATCCGTTCAGTGGTTCTTGAGATATGGGGTCCAACCGATCAAAGCACCGACATTTGGCTCGTTCTGATTCTGAAGGGCTGGAAATACAACAAATCTCCTCGACTCTTCTACTCGAAACCATATAATCAACAACAGTGTGATTACCAACGATCTCCCACACTTATTTCCCACCCCTAACCCACCACCTCGCCCTCAAAGATAAACCAAACAATAATTGTACGGACAGTCAGATAAACAGATGTAGGTATAAATTGTTCAGGCAGGAAATACTCACAGCAATACCCATCATCAGAAGTGTAGCCCGACTTGCACACTGAAAATATAAACAAGACAAATTGTACAAGCCAAAACCACGGAGGTAGTCAACGTCCTGTAAGTCCTGGCTAAAACCTAACAATTAGTTTGTTTACTTTACACTACGCTAGTGGCCATGTGCATTAAGAAACAGTCTAGAAACCAGAAAGTATCCACACGACATTTTACCAGAACAGTAAATATGCAATGTGAAGTTGATCTTGGTACAAAATGTTGATACAATACAAACGTTATTTAGCAATCATTCGATACTCATTGGGTGACCTGTGAACACTAGTGCACACTTTCTTTATGCTGTACATACCACACGTTGATCCACTGGCTGTATATCCCATGGCAGCATCGCAGGTACATTTGTCTGTCTCTTTGCTGCAGGTGGCCGTGTAAACACAGGGCGTGCTGTCGGTTCCTCTGGTACAGTCCTGGCCCACGTTCAACCCTGCACACATTTCACACACATAATTATGACAAACGTCTACGAGGAATCTGACAACAATTTTGTTTAAAAAACAAGCATTCAATAACTCCAAAATAATATTTCTGACCACAACTTTGTTATAAATAAGCATACAATAACTCCACAATCATACCTCGGAAAACGACTTTGTTCAAAACAGCATACAATAACTTGGAGCCTTTTACTGGAGACCAAATAACTAAGAGATGAGGCTTATCAGGTCATAGAGAGAGCTTTCATCAGTTACTTCAGTGTCCTCTGGCCTTTAGTAATGGGACTGGATGAAGTCAGTTTAAAATGTCAAAATACAAAACTAATTTCCTCTTCTTTATCCAAGAGCAATCGCTGTGCGTTTACACCGCAGGTTGGAGTGGTGAATGAGTTTTTGTGGTGTATGTGAGAGTGTGTATAACAGTGGACCGTGTATAATGGTGTAAGGCTGCCATTTAGTCCAATGTAGGAGTAGATCAGGTAAAGAGCAAAACCATGGATCGACACAAGTATAAGGTCACAAAGCAAGAGACAAAGGAAAAAGAGGAAAACAACCTTAAAGAGGAGGAAAAGGGATGAACAAAAGAAAAGATGTAAAAGAGCAAAAGGTAGAACAGGAAGAAGAAAAAACAAATAAACAACAACAAACAAGAAGCAGAAGAAGAAGAAGAAGAAGAACAAAGAGACTTACTGCACATTGAGTTTTCAAAAGTGTAGCCGGTACTGCATGCTGCAACATAATAATAATAATAATAATAATAATAATAATAATAATAATAATAATAATAATAATAATAATAATAATATCAATACTACTACTACTACTAATAGTAGTAGTAGTAGTACTAGTAGCAGTAGTAGTAGTAGTAGTTATAGTAATAATAATAATAATAATAATAATAATAATAATAATAATAATAATAATAATAATAATAAAAATAATAATAATAATAATAATAATAATAATAATAATAATAATAATAATAATAATAATAATAATAATAATAATAATAATAAATAAATAAATAAATAAATAAATAAATAAATAAATAAACTAATAATAATAATAATCAATAAAATAAAAGTAATAGTTATTCATTGCTTACAGGGTCCAGCGGGCTACTAAGAGCCGAATCAGGACCACAAAATAATAATAATAATAATAATAATAATAATAATAATAATAATAATAATAATAATAATAATAATAATAATAATAATAATAATAATAATGCGGCCAAGAGGCTTCTTTTTCTGCCACTAAATGCTATATTTAAAAAAATATAGAGTTTAGACAGTAAGGCTATACAATTGTGTCTTGGAGTTCCTGTACACACTAAAACAATGCGTGCGTATGAAAGGAGTTATGCCTTTAGACGATTGGAGAAAATTATCGTGTGCAAAATATGTCAAAAGAGCAACTGCAGCAGGTAATAGTACGAATGAGGAAATATATTTAAGATCAGATATATTTTATCCTAAACATTCACAAAAAAGTGAATGTTTTCAAACGATAGCAGCTTATAGGCTTACAAATGACATAATTCCGAACGATCTTGAAAAAACAGATTTTGTATGTATTAAAAACATAGTGTCACCAATACCTGTATGGCAAATTGAAAATGTTAAATATGACATTCTTTTAACAAATGAAACGAAGTACAATAACTCAGGTTTAATGATAATTGATGTTCATAATCATCTATATGAAAAGTATTCAGCACAACTTAATATATACCCTGACGGATCGGTCTCAGACAATGGTAACGAGGGAGCAACTTTTGTTATTCCTGAATTTAAAATTACAGAATCATTTTATTTAGGAAAAGGATATTTCATTTTCACTGCAGAATTAATAACAACACTGATGTCTTTAAATAGAATAATAAGTATACCATTACCTTTGTATAGGGTAGTTGTATATGTTGATTCAAAATCAGTTTTAGAAGCACTAAAATCTTATAACAGTTGAGAAAGAAAAGATATAATTTTTGAAATAAGAACTTGATTCATAGTATTATAATTAATGGAACATAAGTTAACTTTTGTTGGGTTCCTTCTCATTGTGGTTTTCTCTTTAATAACTGGGCTTACCGAGCTGCAAAAAATGGTGCCGAAAATAATAATGCAGTAGAACTAAATATACCACTTTCAGTTAAAGAGATGCATGTTTTAACTCAAAAGGAAGTAAAACCAAATGTCATTTTAATCAAAACTTTGAACAACATAATGGAATTACATTGCATGGTTATTGCTTTAGGTCCAGAGGCATAATGGAATTCCCAGGACTGTAGCTACGATGGCTTATAAAATATATCTAAATTCCACAAGAACTAAATATTGTAAGAATATCAAATGTATATGTAATGAAATGTTTTCTTTGAAACACGTTTGATTTCAATGCAATCAACTGCCTAATAGTCTGCCTAATAATGTTACATCTTTGCGAAATATTAGTTTTGATGCATGCATTAGTTCAGCAAAATACGTTTCTTGGTTCTTCAATTAGTATCTATGAGAATTGATGCTGTTTGATCATAATTATGTTTTTTGTTGTTGTCTTAATCTTCAGTAAAAAAAGACATTAAAACAAACAGGATACAATCCTAATTTATGAATTGTACACCTAAACTATAAACATAAACTCAAAAGCTTAGTTTTTATCTGAAGACGTGTTATTTAAAGTTCTTTTTTTCAGCACTTTATCTATAAACATACTTCAAAAATGAATCTAATAATAAAATTACTCTCCTCTCTCTAGACATGATAGATGACCTGTTATGTACCAAAATGAAAATGGATATGAAAGTTAACCGCAGCCTTTCTTATTTTATAATTGGCAAGAGTTATAGTTCTTGTCTTTAAAAAAATTGTAATTTATTTAACTGAGTCAAGGTTTGTTTTAACTCAAAAGAAGACCGATTTTTTATTTTACCTTTTGTGTAGGTGGTGGGTGATACAATTTGACAACAATAAGTGCGAAATCCGAGTTGTTTTGTCAGTAAAATTTCAGCAGCCACAGAGAAGCGCCACCAAATTTTAAAAAAAAAAGAGCCCAACAACACTGCTCTATTCTAATCTTACCTAATTCCTCCCGCTATGAACTAAAATAACAACCAAACAGAAAGCAGCTGGCCAGTGCTTGCAGCCAGTTTAGTGTTTGGTTCGACCGGGGATCGAACCCGCAACCTCTACAGGAAACCTTCAAGAGGTTGAGTACATAGCAACCACAGAGAGATAAAAAGAAGCACTTCCCACTGCCTTAAATAGTGTGTGGCTCACCAACAGGACAAGGTGGACAGATATTTTGTTCTGAAAGAACTGCACAAATACATTGGGCAGTTTTACCTCACACCAACAAAGGTTAGAAGTGAGTTAAGTTTTGTGACAGAGGTCTTAGCAAGTTAGTTTTTTTTCTTCTGACACCTCAAATATATTTAATATGAGTATGAAGTTTAGAAGTAAAGAAATATGCCTTGTAACATGAACGTGAACTACTAAGTAAATGTTACTTACCGCAAGTGACCTGGCCATTGGTGCCTGTTCCGTAATGTTTGGTGGCGTCACAGGCACATTTAGGTGTTGTACCCGTACACACCAAACCGGTGTAACACTCGGTAGAAGTGCTGCATGACTGTCCAATTGTCTTCACTGCACCAAACACAAACATCTACATTTTAATGGGATTGGTCATTTGACTACTACATATTATTGCTTATTATAATTCCCACGTCTGCAGTCTGTAACTTATTGCAGTCACACAGAAGTCAATAAAAACTCCCAAAAAGTCATATCACTCATTGTAACAATCAAACAGCAATCATTGATAACTCTCACCAGTCATGTCACTCACTATAACAATCACAGAGAAGTAACTGACAACTTTCACCAGTCATATCACTCACTGTTAGCAGTCACGATATTCACTGATAACTTTAACAGTCATATCACTCACTAAAACAGTCCTACAGTAGTAGTCACTAATAACTCACTAGTCATATCACTCTCTGTAGCATTCTCATAGTAGTCACTGATAACTCTCACTCATCACATTACTCACTATAATACAAAGTAGTTGCTGATAACTCTCAGTCACAGTCATACCACTCCCTGTAACAGTCTCATAGTAGTCACTAAAAACTCTTACCTGTCATATCACTCACTGTAACAGTCACATAGTAGTCACTGATAACTCTTACCAGTCATATCACTCACTATAACAGTCACATAGAAGTCACTGATAACATTAACCAGTCATATCACTCACTGTAACAATCACATAGTTGTCACTGATAACTCTTACCAGTCATATCAATCGCTGTAACAATCACATAGTAGTCAATGATAGCTCTCACCAGTCATATCACTCACTATAACAGTCACATAGTAGTCAATGAAAGCTCTCACCAGTCATATCACTCACTATAACAGTCACATAGTAGTCAATGAAAGCTCTCACCAGTCATATCACTCACTATAACAGTCACATAGTAGTCAATGATAGCTCTCACCAGTCATATCACTCACTATAACAGTCACATAGTAGTCAATGAAAGCTCTCACCAGTCATATCACTCACTGTAACAGTCACATAGTAGTCAATGAAAGCTCTCACCAGTCATATCACTCACTGTAACAGTCACATAGCAGTCACTGATAACTCTCACCAGTCATATCACTACCTGTAACAGTCACATAGTAGTCAATGATAGCTCTCACCAGTCATATCACTCACTGTAATAGTCACATAGTAGTCACTGATAACTCTCACCAGTCATATCACTCACTGTAATAGTCACATAGTAGTCACTGATAACTCTCACCAGTCATATCACTCACTGTAACAGTCACATAGTAGTCAATGAAAGCTCTCACCAGTCATATCACTCACTGTAATAGTCACATAGTAGTCACTGATAACTCTCACCAGTCATATCACTCACTGTAACAGTCACATAGTAGTCACTGATAACTCTCACCAGTCATATCACTCACTGCAACAGTCACATAGTAGTCACTGATAACTCTCACCAGTCATATCACTCACTGTAACAGTCACATAGTAGTCACTGATAACTCTCACCAGTCATATCACTCACTGTAACAGTCACATAGTAGTCACTGATAACTCTCACCAGTCATATCACTCACTGTAACAGTCACATAGTAGTCACTAGAATCTCCTTATTAAAGACTGATTACTTACGGCACACTCCACCTTTGGCCATATAACCAGAAGCGCAACCTGAAAACAATAAAAATAGAAATGAGTCTTATTGTTATTTACACAAAGACTGTGATATCAGTGCTGCTGCTGCTGCTACTACTACTACTACTGCTGCTGCTACTACTACTACTATTACTACTACTACTACTACTACTACTACTACTACTACTACTACTAAATCGTCACTTTTAAAATACTAAAAGAAGGTTAAAGTTGTTAAAGCGAACACACACACACCTACAATCGCGCGCTGACACACACGCAGAGGTCAGCGAAAGGGGTTGGAATGTGGGTACGCTGCTAAAGTCAATGGGCAATAGTGTAGGTCAAGCAACCTATTGTTTAGGACTCATGGCAGCATTGCTTTACCACTGTGACCTTGAAAGGGTTCTAATACGTCAGAAACACCTTTCGTAAATTTCAATGTACTGTATACCCAAACTACAGTCTAACGGCGAACCACCTGTGAGTATACCGCAGCCAAAGTTCGTGTTTCAGAAGACTGCCGAGTGCGAATAAAAACACAACGGAAAAACCGAAATTTCCACTCTCACAAACCTTGAAAATCACTATATAATCTAATCTATCCTATCTATCTATCTAATCGTATCTATTTAATCGTATCTAATCCTATCTATCTATCTTATCTTATCTTATCTTATCTTATCTTATCTTATGTTATCTTATCTAATCTTATCTAATCTTATCTTATCTTATCCTATCTTATCCTATCTATCTATCTATCTAATCTAATCTATCTATCTATCTATCTATCTAATCTAATCTAATCTAATCTAATCTAATCTAATCTAATCTAATCTAATCTAATCTAATCTAATCTAATCTAATCTAATCTAATCTAATCTAATCTAATCTAATCTAATCTAATCTAATCTATCTATCTATCTATCTATCTATCTATCTATCTATCTATCTATCTATCTATCTATCTATCTATCTATCTATCTATCTATCTATCTATCTATCTATCTATCTATCTAATCTGTCTATAACATGAACGTGATCTACTAAGTAAATGTCACTTACCGCAACTGGTCTCGCCATCGGTGCCTGTTCCGTAATGTTTGCTGGCGTCACAGGCACATTTAGGTGTTGTACCCGTACACACCAAACCGGTGTAACACTCGCTAGAAGTGCCGCATGACTGTCCAATTGTCTTCACTGCACCAAACACAAACAACTACATTTTAATGGGATTGGTCATTTGACTACTACATATAATTGCTTATTATAATTCCCACGTCTGCAGTCGGTAACTTATTGCAGTCACACAGAAGTCAATGATAACTCTCAAAAGTCATATCACTCATTGTAACAGTCACACAGCAGTCACTGATAACTCTTACCAGTCATATCACTCACTGTAATCACTAATAACTCTCAGTCACATCACTTAGTAAAACAGTCACATAGTACTCATTGATAAATCTCAATAGTCATATTAGTCTCAGTAACAGTCACATAGCAGTCACTGATAGCTCTCACCAGTCATATCAATCACTGTAACAGTCTCATAGTAGTCACTGATAACTCTCACCAGTCCCGAGCAATCACTGTTAACAGCCACGGGAGTCACTGATAACTCTCACCGTCATATCAATCACTGTTAACTGTCACGGAATCACTGATAACTCTCACAGTCCTACTACTTACTAACATAGTCACACATCAGTCACTGATAACTCTCACCAGTCATATCACTCACTGTAACAGTCACATAGTAGTCACTAGAATCTCCTTATTAAAGACTGATCACTTACGGCACACTCCATCTTTGATCCTATAACCAGAAGCGCAACCTGAAAACAATAAAAATAGATATGAGTCTTATTGTTAGACTATTTACATGAAGACTGTGATATATCAGTGATGATGATGCTTCTACAACAACGACAACAACAACTACAACTACAACTACAACTACAACTACAACTACTACTACTACTACTACTACACAACTACAACTACTACTACTACTACTACTACTACTACTACTACTACTACTACTACTACTACTACTACTACTACTACTACTACTACTACTACTACTGCTGCTGCTGCTGCTACTTCTACTAAATCGTCATTTTTAAACTACTAAAGAAGTTCAAAGTTCTTAAAGCGAACACACACACACACATGCACGCACATACACACCGCGCGCTCTCGCGTGCGCTGACACACACGCACAGATCAGCGAAAGGGGTTGGAATGGTGGGTTCGCCGCCAAAGCCAATTGGCAATAGTGTAGGTCAAGCAACCTATTGTTTAGGACTCATGGGAGCATTGCTTTACCGCCGTGACCTTGAAAGGGTTCTAACGCGTCAGAAACACCTATCGTGGATTTCAATGTATACCCAAACGACAGTCTAACGGCGAACCCCCTTTTGGAATACTGCAGCCAAAGGTCGTGTTTCAGGAGACTGCCGAGTGCAAATGAAAACGCAAGGGAAAAGCCGAAATTTCCACTCTCATAAACCTTGTAAACCACTCGTAGTCTTGATAGAGATTGATTCAGTGCCGTTTATAATAGCTCAATGAATGAACATTGCGGTTTAACCTCTACGCCCACCCTTGGCAATATGGCAGACAGGGATAACCATACCAGGGAACAATGGGTATGGACTTAAACACTGAACCTCCAGAGCAATAATTCTGAAAATTGACCACTTTTAATTTCGCCCACCGCGGGTATCGAACCTGGGTCATCGGTGTGCTAGACGAACACTCTACCCCTTGAGCTACGGCGGTGAGTTAATAGCTTTCAGTGCATGCTAATATCGTATCTTGTGACTGGATTAAAGTCCACACCCACAGACAGCACATATTCGACCCATCTTGTATTCCCTTTCTACGTTATAAACGGGAAAGATGACGTTGCCGTGTGAGTTCCGATCTAGTGTTTCTCCACAGGCTCTCACATTGGAGTCTCGCTAATGGTATTATACAGACGGTTGTCGGCCATCATAACCGTAAAAATACTTTACCACAAACGTAACTACGGTGGAAATTTATAGATGATATCCACCTGAAGCAGACTGGCTATTTTTAGGTGGGAAGGAAGTTTCTCAAAGAAGGTTATCGCTACAGTCAGGTTAGTTATGAAAAGAAGGTTTGAGATGGATTGTTGAAAGTGCTGTTTTAGTTCACAGTTGGACGTTTCTTTCAATTGAAGAGAAACTTTTTGAATCCGGTTAGTATTCGCCACCCAGGCGTGAAAATGAAAAACTCGCCCTGTTTTCTCAGCGAAAGCTCAACAGCCAAAGAGAAGCGCCACCCAATAAAAGAATCATTAGAACCCAACAACACCGCTCTATCCTAATCTTGACCTAATTCCTCCTGCTATGCACTGAAATAAGCACCAGACAGAAAGCAACAGTAAGATGTCCAGGGATTGCAGCCAATTTAATGTTTGGTTCCACCAGGGTTCGATCCCATAAAATTTACAACAGAAGACCCCAGAGAGGTTGAGAACAAAGCGATCACATACAGCCAAAAAGGAGCACTTTCCACTGCCTGAGAGTCTGGCTCACCAACGGAACAAAAAACTATTTTGCTGTGAAAGAACTGTTCAAATTATTTATGTATTTATGTTATTATTTATTCGTTCTTAAATAGCCCTTTTCCGCCCCAGAGCACCTCAAGGCGCTGGCCGATACAGGATCTAACCCAAGCTGCCCAAGACGCCAATTTGTTGCTTTAAGCACATTGTCCCAGACATCTGATCGCAATCCTGTGTGATAAGGGGCAAGGGGGGGGGGGAATGTACGGTTTGCTTGGTGTGTTGGTATAACAGCCACTCACACGTCTAGGACATGAGCGTCAGGATCTTTAAAATCCGTGCGATGGCCAGTAGAGACTAGACCTCGGTTTATGCTCTCATCTGAAGGAGTAGTGACACTGTACAGCTTGGGCATCAGTTTCATAGGGTAGGCAGCGATGCAAACACCTGGCCATACATTTTTGCCATTTTTGACTCGCTGGTGGGCTTTTGGCTTTCATTGTTTTCAGGTCTTGCTCAGCAAGGCTGTGGATCAAACACCCCCGTTGGGGTGCCGGGGGTTTCAGTATAAATAGTATCCCCACTTTCTGGAAATTTAGTGCTTTAAATTCCCACTGTCGCTGTCTTTCTCATTTGCTCTTTCTCATTCCTGCTCTGTTCTATCAATCTGCTATACTATCTTCTTCGTCGCTAGACCAGTCACCTACCTTTTTTCTTGAATACTCTTCCGGGACACGACTCCTTATTTGTGTATGAGGTCTGTTGGATCAGCTCGGGAATACTGGACGCTTTCTGCCATGTGGTCACTATGGCTTCCTATGATGTTATTATTTAGCAATGTAGGCATTTTATATGTATGTGTTTTGTTCATAATTTATAATGATGTTTGTATTCTATTTTGTTTTTGTAAACGGGGGTTCGATAAATTAGAGTACAGCCTCAGCGTCCCCTGCATGGGATGTCTTTATTGTAAAGTGACTGGCTGGTGGAAAGCTTTCAGTTTTACCACTAGGGTTGTTTCAGCAGATCTTTTATGCGGATCAGGGGTTGTCCGGTCCTGATTTGGCTCGGAAGAGTCCGCTGAACCTAAATCAATAATCATGTAATGTAATGTGGATCAAACTGTTGGCGCCACGTTTACAACGCTGTTCCCGTAAACGATCTCTTTGCCTTGCATCGTTAAGTACCACTCGGCCAGCGCGCACCTCTGAGAACTTCCCCACCCCTACCCCCGAGAATGTGCTCACATTAAGTAACAGAGGATGAAAGTGTGTTTGGTTTTGTAAAGAGGTCTTATAGTTTAGCACGTATTTCCTCCTCGAAATGTACTATGTAATAAAATATCAATATGAAATATTAAGACATGGGTTCATGTGTATTTTACAACTATAAAGTGAGACTAACAACATAAACTAATATTATAATACATGCATCACTACAATTACAGGAAAAACGTGAGACTGTATGCAAATAAATATCTAAATCCACATGGCTGTGTACATTTTACTTACCGCAAGTGATTCCACCTGCCGTGCCTGCTGCGAAGTGTTTGCTGGTGTCACAGTCGCATTTAAGAGGGGAACCGGTACACACCAAGGTAGAGTAACATTGGCCGGCAGTACAGGACTCTCCCACTGTTTTCACTATACAAAGAAAAAGACGTGTGTGTGAGTATGAGTATGTATGTATGTATGTATGTATGTATGTATGTATGTATGTATGTATGTATGTATGTATGTATGTATGTATGTATGTATGTATGTATGTATGTATGTATGTATGTATGTATGTATGTATGTATGTATCTATCTATCTATCTATCTATCTATCTATCTATCTATCTATCTATCTATCTATCTATCTATCTATCTATCTATCTATCTATCTATCTATCTATCTATCTATCTATACATACACAACACTCACATCACTCACTGTAACAGTCACACAACACTCACATCACTCACTGTAACAGTCACACAACAGTCACATCACTCACTGTACCAGTCGCACAACCTATCCTATCCTATCCCATAATTCCAAGGTCGTAGGGGCACCACTGCGTACTCCATCTTACTCTGTGTCCTCAGCAACTATATGGCTTAGCTCAGTTTCACACCAGTCCACTCTCGAATGTTGTCCTCCCACCCCTTTTTCGATCTCCCTCTTCTTCTACCTCCTTGCACTGTGCCTTGCAGGATGGTCTTTGCAAGGCCTGATGCTCTGATGACATGGCCATACCATCGGAGTTTCCGTTTCTTCATCACTGTGAGCATGTCATCGTGTTGTCCAATGGCTTGTGTGATGGTTTGTCGGATTTCGTTGTTGGTGATGTGCTGGTTATAGGAAATGTCCAGAAGTCTTCTGTAGCACCTCATCTCCATGCTTTGTATTCTTCGTTGTAGATCTGCTGTGAGGGTTCATGTTTCGCAAGCGTATAGGAAGATGGAGAAGACAAGGGAGCGCAGCAGCCTTACCTTGGAATGTAGATTGACGGTCCTGTCTTTCCAAATGGGCTTCAACCTTGTCAGGGCAGCAGTTGTTTGTGCAATCTGGGAGAGGAATTCCTGTCGGGACCCATTGTCTGATACAATGGCTCCTAAATAATTGAAGATCTGCACTGTGTTGAGGGATTGGCCTTGGACTTTGATGTCCGTGTTGATGCCATTGGTGTTGTTGGTCATCGTTTTGGTCTTATCTGCATTTATTTCCATTCCATAGGCTCTGGAGGTGGTGTCAAGCCTCAACCTGTTGAGTATTATTTTCAGGAAGACCTTGCTGGGATGGCTGATGAGGCTGATGGTGCGGTAATTTTTACACTCCTGAAGGTTACCTTTTTGGGAAGAGTGATGACAAGCAACTGGGTCCATGGTGTATGCCACTCCCCACTCTGCCAGATCTTGTTACAAATAATGGTGAGGGCGTCAATCATCGATTCTCCTCCTGCTTGAAGCAATTCCGGGGTATGTTGTCCACTCCCGCTGACTTCCCTTTCGTCAGCGATTGCACTGCTGCCTCAACTTCCTCTCGGAGAATTGGGAGGATTTCTTTTTCTTCCCTGTTCTGGGGACATGCTAGAACTGATGGGTCTCCGTTTGAGTGCTTGTAAAGGCCATAGCAGTACTCTGTCCATCTATCCAAGACTTCTTGTTCTTTTGTAAGGCATATGCCAGACTTGCTTTGGATCGTGGACACCTTGGACTGTTTAACATTTGTCAGACGCTTCACTGTCTGGTAGGTCTTCTGGCCGTTGTTCTTGTTCAGATTGTTCTCTATTTCCTGGCATTGATCTTCTATCCAGTTCTCCTTTGCTGTGCGCACGCCTTTTCGGGTGTCATTGTTGATTTTTGGGTAGGCATCAGTTCCCTGTGAGGTGTTCTTTTTCTTTTTCATCTCTCTTCGTTTATCACATAGATCCAAAAGTTTGGTGTGATCCACGATTTCTTCTTTGGGCGGTGCTTGCCAAGGATCCCAGTGGCGACATCTGTCACAGCTGAGTTCAAGGCGGCGGTCAAGGTGTTGACATCTACTTCACTCGCTCCCAAAATGAGCAGTGGTGGAAATTTCCCTCCAATTGTGGCTTGAAATATTTCTGCCACCTCCGGGTCTTGCAGTTTGTCCAGGTCGAACCTCAGTCTAGTGCACTTTGCTGTGTTTATTCTCTTCAAGTGGAGCCGAAAGGACATCATCACAAGATCGTGGTCACTTCCGATGTCTGCTCCTGGAAAAGTGCGTGTCCTTCCAATGTTGATGCTTGATCTGAAGCGTATCTTGACCATGATGAAGTCAATCTAGTTATGATGCTCCCCGCCGGGACTGTGCCATGTCCATCGTCTGGAGTTTTTGTGGAGACCAAGCGTGTTTGCCAGTATCAGATTGTTGTATGTGGCAAACTCCAAGAGTCTCAGACCTAAGAGTCTCAGACCTCTGTCATTTGTCTCGATGTTGCAATGTGGTCCACATGTGTCTCCCCAGTTGTAGTACGCATCTTGGCCAACCTTGGCAATCCAGCCGCCTTGCACTATAACTATGTCCTTCTTCGGCACTTGGTCAAGGACAGCCTGTAAATGTTCATAAAAATCCTCCACTTCGCTGATGTTGAAAGAGGCTGATCTCAGACGAATGGTAATGAGTCTACTGGAGACTGGGCGGCAACCCATGACAGTGGCTAGAATGTTTCTGTGGACCAAGACTCCAAACGCCGTGTTCGTGCCTGTCATCTCTCCCGCTGAAATAAAGCTTGTGGCCTTTATCGGTCTTTGTTTCACCTAGACCTTTCCAGCGCAGTTCGCTTGTGCCTAAAATGTTCCATCGGTAGTGGTCCATCTCGTGGTCCAGTTCTAATTATTCCTCCGCAGTTAGGGTCCTGAAATCCAGGCTCCTATGACCAAGTTGTCTCTAGTGTGGATCTTGCTAAGTTGTCCATCAGTCCTGGTAACCAACGAAAGGCGCGGTCCTTGGTGACCCGGGCGACGACCAATCCGGAATGGAAAGAGTGGTTCTTTTCATCATATGTTGTATCTTGGGCAAGAAAGACCTGGCAGGTCCCAATCCTCTCCACGCTGTTGGCCACAGCCGAAATCCACGAATACAGTGTGGCTCGCCTTGGCCCAGAACATGTGGTCGTTGAACCTGTAGCAACTTGAAGTTCATCCGCCCTTGCCGGTGACTTCTGTGTAGAAGACTTTCTCCCAGAGATGCCGTGCTGACATCCACCCTGTTAGTCGCCTCTTACGATACGCCGGGAAACGTTGGGTCTATTCTATTCAGTGCCCGAACCCACAGTCACACAACAGTCACTGGTAACTGTCAACCGTCCTATCACACACACTGTGACAGTCACACAACAGTCACATCACTCACTGTAATAGTCACGCAACAGTCACATCACTCACTGTGACAGTCACACAACAGTCACATCACTCACTGTGAGAGTCACACAACAGTCACATCACTCACTGGAACAGTCACACAAGTCATATCATTCACTGTATTATGTGCAGTTTACCGAAAATCCTGGGTAAAGTGATTATACGTTAAATTCAGCCTGAATAATATTTACATCCACAATAATGGTAATAAAGCAAGCAAGCAAGCACACACACACACACATAAACAAACACACACACACACACCCAAACACACACACACACATAAACACACACACACACATAAACACACACACACACACACACACTTGTACATAAAGGCTAAACAAACTTGCACCTACACGCACACATTCACATAGACGCGCGCCCACACATACACATTGTGAAAGAAACACTAACAGGTATATCTAGGTAAGGCTGATTTTCAAGCGATAGAGCAAACGAAGTGAAAAAGATGCTTACAGCATTTGTTCATAGATGTATCCCATCTCCATGCTGTTCCAGTAGGGCAGCCTATAAAAGATAAAAATCAAACACATGTTCATTTCTCTATCAGTATGGGAAACAGAGTCAAGGACTGCTGAGGCATAGGCATACATGTTGCATTATATCTTTGCCCCTCACTTTGGAGACAGGGGTTGATCAACTTTAATGACAGTGATACAACTTCACACGATGGTTATGAATGAATTAAATGAAAGGTATTAAGCTCATATACATGTGCTCTGGCGGCTTGAGTAAAGGCCCTGTATCGGCCAGCGCCTTGAGCAGCTCTTGAGCTGGAAAAAAACTCTGTATCAGATTGATTAAATAAATAGATAAATAAATAAATGTATGGAGAGAGAGAGAGAGAGAGAGAGAGAGAGAGAGAGAGAGAGAGAGAGAGAGAGAGAGAAAGAAAGAGAGGGAGAGAGAGAGGGAGAGATAGAGGGAGAGAGAGAGAGGGAGAGAGAGATATGACGGCCTACTAGCGCCAAAACCGAGAGTTACCAATAGCACGAGATAATTGAAATTTACAGAGATACCGGTACTCCACAGAGTTCATTTATAATTATCAGTATTTGCCACGCCTTCCTAGCGCCAAAACCTGATAATTACAAATATCATAGGAAAATTACAATTATCATTTCAAAATTACAAATATCTTGACGTGATCATGTTGTTTAATTTTCAGTTTTGTCTCTAGCAATCCGCCTGCAAATGGGTCAAAACCGAAAAAAATTGTCACTTGATAATTACAATTTTTAAGTGTTAACTGTAAATATGTCGTTGATATTTGTGATTATCACACGATATTGGTAATTATCAGGTTTTGGCACTAGTAGGCCGTCATATATGTGAATTACACAGAACACGTGTTAATTACCATTATCACTGATACCTGTGAATGCCAGTTTTGGCGCTAGTATGCCGCCTTAGCCAGAACTAAGCATGATCACGTCACAATTATAATTATCAAGTGAAAATGGTAATTATTATGTGATAATTACAAATTTCGGTTTTGGCGCATTCCCAGGCGGATTATTAGAGACATAACTGAAAATTAAACATGATCACGCGAAAATATTTATAATTTTTCAATGATAATTGTAATATCCCTTGATAATTGTAATTATCCCATGATATGTGTGATTATCTCATGATATTTGTAATTATCAGGTTTTGGCGATTGTAGGCCGTCATAGATGTCACTTACTGCATCTGTCATCATTAGCAGCTCCTGCAGCGTAGTTTTTGGTGGTGTCACAGGCGCAATTGCCACCCGTACACACCATGTCTCTAATACACTCACTGTCAGCGCCGCAACTCTGGCCTAAGACCTTGTCTGTATAAAACAGGAAAACTTTGTTAACAGTGCACGTGTCTCATTTTAAAAATAGAATACGAAAGCAGATGAGATGCAGAATACACGCTATCTGTCATCAAAATCAGAATGCAAAAACATAAAATGTATACTTTCACTTTTCGTGCAAATAGTTGGGAACTTGTAGATTATCTAAACATGGTGTTTCGAGCTAGTAGCAGACGACCTCACAACACGACTTAGCTCCCTTCTAAAATGACGTCGTAGGGAGCTCCACAGCGTGTATAATAATTATGCTATGATTGTTCTATAGTGTGTGCCTACATCTTGCACTACGGCTCTGAGCACTTTTACATGTATAAGTCACAAGTTAGAAGTTGATACTCCTTCATTATGAATAGACAGATACCGTTTGGAACATAATACACGAATGATAGACTGCACTAAAGGATAATTTTCTATTGTCAATATTATTAATTTCCTCATTGTCCAAAAAAAAAATCACGAAGTAGCTGATGACAAATGCTCATTGATTAGCAATATTAAACCTGGCACAAAGACATTTTTATTGGTTCGACTGAATGCATTGAGCAAGATGATGATGATGATGGTGATGATGATGATGATGATGATGATGATGATGATGATGATGATGATGATGATGATGATGATGATGATGATGATGATGATGATGATGATAAGGGCGAGGAAGAGGAGCATAATGATGATTCCGACGGTGACGATGACGAGGATGACGAAGACGATTGTGTAGTGGTTGTGATAACTGCGGAGATAGTGGACACTTACAGCAGGTGTAATCGCCGCTTTCTTGTGCATACCCGGTAGCGCAGGCTGAAACAAATGAAAAACAAATGAAAGACTGAAATGTTACTCAATCAAAAGGTTATCGAGGGAATACTGATAGAGTGAGTCCCCTTTTTTATTTATCATGGTTCAATGTTGGAATGCGAACCGCAGATGTGCTTACAAAGGCTCTTAAGCACAATCCCCATTTTATTTGAAATTGCTCATGAAATATCGGAAGAATA
>JBAHVR010000374.1:690000-692500 GCA_036898135.1 Oncomelania hupensis
GGAGGAGGAGGGGGAGGAGGAGGAGAAGAAGGAGAAAAAGAAGAAGGAGGAGAAGGAGGAGGAGAAGAAGAAGGAGGAGGAGGAGGAGGAGGGGGAGGGGGAGAAGAAGGAGAAGAAGAAGAAGAAGAAGAAGGAGGAGGAGGAAGAGGAGAAGAAGAAGAAGAAGAAGAAGAAGAAACAGTGCTATAACCTACCACGCGCTGTAGCTAAGGTGTTTACACCATCCGCGAAGTTGAGAGTACTGATGGAGTCTCCCTTTTCTTCGTTCTTTAGGGTTCAATTTTGGGCTGCGAATCGGGTCAGTGATACATATGTAATAAGAGCAACAGGCAGATGTGCTTAAAAAGGCGTTTTGGCACAATCCCCATTTCATTGGAAATTGCTCATGAAATATCGGAAGAATAAGCAAATTACCACAATCAGAGAAGCGATCACCAGTAGCTCCTGGAGCAACGTAGTTTTTGGTGGCGTCACATTTACAAGTGCCGGAATCGCAAACAAGTCCGCTCTCACAGTTCACCCCAGTAGGGCATAGCGTTCCTACTACTGCAACTGTAGAAGACATCGAAATAGGCATGGTTTAACCAAACAAAACACTTTACAGCATTTTGAGATTGTAATATCAGAAATGTTGACGACAAAGATGTTGTAATTTAGCTTAGAGATAAACAGATAGTATTGAACAAAACCTGATGTTATTTTACCAGCTCTCTAAGGGAAGATTCGCAGTTATTAAATTAACATTCTTGAAACGTTCACTCCCGATAGTAACACGTAGAACTTGCTATAAAGAATATAAATTAGCCCACATGGACATCTGACCGATGTCACTGGACCGCTAAGTAGCCTCGCGAATCCTATCACTCTTAGATCTACTCTGCATCTTTTCCTTGACACCCGAAGTTGAGATGTAAAAGATAGTGTCCAAGAGGCAGGACAAGAGAACAAAGACTTCCGAGAAAAGATTCACGTATTCGCGAGAACGAGATGATTGGTCGGAGATGACGTAGATTCCTTTATATCCCCCGTATACCCCGCATTAAACTGGCAGTCGCACACGAACTTTAGAACCACGGGGGCAAGGAGCAGACTGAAGTTAAAAAAAATTATCAGCCACCACCAACAGAGTGATAGACTAGAGACGGTTTCACGATTCCCAGAGACTAGAAGTAATTTAACACTAGTGGATTTTTAGTACTTGTGTGTTTAAATATTAGATTGATTGCCATGTATTATTATGTTCATGTTATATGTATTTACAGAAACCGATTATTGTTTCTGACATGTTGTGTATATTGCTTAATATATCTTAGCCTTAAGATTCAGATATCGTAGTGTGCTTATGGGAAACTCGGCAGGTGTCTGATGTTATAGACCGCTTGCAGAGGGCACCACATACTGATATATCTGAATAAAATATTGTAGCCAGAGTTCTGGATTTTCCAGCTCAACTCTGGGATGGTTTGTGGAGTCAATGCCCGTACGCTTGCTCCCGTGGAAAGAATGAGATCAACTAGAATCTACCTCACCACGTCCGGCCCCATAGCTACCAGACTCGCCCGATCATCCTCAGAGTGACCAGACTCCCTCAGAGTGACCACCCAACTCCAGCACCAACAGAAACTGAGAGCCAAGTCCCCTCTCAACTGCAACTGATGTCAAAACTACTCGGAACACTATTAGACCATCAAACACACAGAACTACTAAGCATAGAAGAAGACTTGCTAAAGAACTTTCCCAGCACATTGGACAGTTTATAATTATATTAATTACATTTGATTAGAGTCATGTTAGAATTTGTGTTGAAGATATAAAAGTTGAAATCACATACATATGACTGGAGTCATTCTAGTTGTATTATTGTGTGTGTCCACTAGCTCTTCTTCTCATGTGACTAGCAACAATCATTTCTTAAAGTGAGCCAATGATACTTTGAAACCCGAGAACAAATATAAATTTTTATGTGACCAAGCACCGTGATTTAGTCTCTCACATCGCTTAGGAATCTTGGTAAAGAACGTCTTATAAAGGTAGCTTAATGCCCCATCTATCTTCAGTGTACAGGTCTTACTCCCCTTGTAAGATAATCATATCTTCTCCAGGATATCATCACAGAGGTGACATGGCGACACTAAAATCAACAACCACATCATTAACAACTCATGTCCGTCTGTGTGTCTGTCTAGTCTCTGTCTAGTCTGTCTGTCTCTCTCTTCTTCCCTCCTTCCGATTGAAAATTTAGACTTCCAAATAAGTCTAAAATCTTAATCCTTAATAAAATTAAAATAACAAATTTCAAAGTTCTCTCTCTCTCTTTCTCTCTCTGTCTCTCTCTCGAATACTTCTAGCAATAATACAACAGAACTGTGTATAACTATTTACTCCGCACAAACATAATGCATACAGCTCAGTCCTTATCATAGAAACATTTGAATTTAATACTGGACACAAGCTGCATCACAAGTTGAAGCAGCAAGAATTTAATATTGCAGTAAAAGT
>JBAHVR010000374.1:695000-870000 GCA_036898135.1 Oncomelania hupensis
TCAAGTCAGTGTCAGATAAAAAGTTGTTGTTGTTTTTTTTAATCAAATTTAAAGTAACCCGCCATGTAGTTTCAGAGAAAAGGGCGCAAATGTCACCTCCCGACGGACGCCAAACGTTAGAAGGACAAAGCCAACAATAATACTATAGTCTAATCCTTGGCCGTCTTGTTTAATCTTAGATCGTACTGCATCACGTATTCACCATTGCCTAAAAAAAATTAATGTCTAACGTGGTGTGAAGACTGTGCTTCAATGTAAAATATCACCCATAACTGCAACATTGTCACTGTTGAGATATTTATATCCTCTATTATGGACAAATAAAAGACCTTTAGGACACCTTCTTGCAATGGGTGGTGATCAACATCATGAGTAAAATGGTTTGAAAGACTTCTGCTAACAAGCTAAATAGAAGACAAAGAATACGTGCATGCTTTAGCACGTTCTTTGGTGCATTTTTTCAGTGTACGCAAGATTAATAAACAGAGAATCAAAACGTGTCAACAAGTGCCGTTCCATAATGAATCGATTTTCACAAGTGTCTTATATTTTCATTTGCCAAGTAGAGTGTGACTAAAACTGACGTCCCATGGTAATTGACCAATCACAGATGACGATGTTTCTAGCAAACTGTTGAACATAAAAGTCATAAGAATACAGTGCCTACTTTGACTTTGACCCATTTACGAATCGCAATCTCCTAGGCCTTTTCTGCAAACGGCTAAAAAAACAAACGGTTTTCTTGTATTTTATAAGACCCGCTAAAACAGCAAGATTTGGACCTATAGCAGACCCCCTTTACCCCCCTTTCCATGTCCCCTATTCGCTATATGTGACGTGGGACTTTAATCTATCTACCTACCTAGATTTGGACCGTATGAATCATCAAATGAAACTGGCATTGTTTTTCATTGGCTGCCTAAGCTCGAGTTGACTAAAGACTAGGCTACATTTTAAACGAAGCGGGGACAAATCAATGATAGAGACTGGCGTTGTTTTCCACTGATCAAATTTGTTTGAAGACACCTGCCATGTGTCACGTTGTGGTGATTATTTTCTTTACCCTGTGTATGTGTGTGAGTGGATGGGTGGGTGCTATGGTGGGTATGCGCGCGTGCCTTTAAGTTTGTGTGCGTGCTGAATAAATGTGAAGGAAAGCTTCTGAGTTTTGGGACTATTTTGGGTTGCGCATTTGGATGACATTATGGAAAGTAAAGTGTAAAGTGGTCTTTCTCCTCTATTCTAATTTTGATTCCTCTGGTTTTTTTCCAATTGAAGAAATCGATGCATAATCTTTATTCGCAACTTGAACATGGAATATGAACAACTGTCACATCTCGATCGGACAATATTGCACTCGCGCAATGCACGCTCGTGAAGTTTTTGTCCGATCTCGATTTGACAATTTTTTATGTCCCACGCCCAGACGCGAATTACGTATATTATATGTTGACACCTAGCAATTCCATATGCTGACTACTCCAACCCTATGTTGGCCATGAGTTTAGTTGCCTAATTGGTAACTGCGGAATTAATAATAATAATAATAATAATAATAATAATAATAATAATAATAATAATAATAATAATAAATAATAATAATAATATTAATAATAATAATAATAATAATAATAATAAATAATAATAATAATAATAATAATAATAATAATAATAATAATAATATTATTATTATTATTATTATTATTATTATTATTATTATTATTATTATTATTATTATTATTAGATCACAAACTGTTCTACATTTCAAAGCAACCTACCGCATGATCCAGAGGTGGCGACAAGTCCTTTGGAGCTGTCACATTTGCATTTGTTACTGTCGCACATCGTGTTTCCCCAATCAATACACATGCCATCGCCACATAACATCGAGTGCTTGCGAGCTGAAACCAATCAATCAATCAATCAATTATTAAACCAATCAGTGAATTATTTTAAGGTCTGTTTCACAATTAATCCTTTTTCGCCACACCGCTCCAAGTCCAGACCTGACCAAGCACGAAGGAAGGCGACTAAAAAGCACCGAAGAAGTAATAGTTCCATTCACAACATCTCACTCGTGGTTTGTGACACTTGCCAAGTTGCCATTTGCCGTGCGGTTCCATCCAACTACGCGCCAGTCAGCCGGTCAGCTTCAAGTCTTCTCTCAAATGACCAATATTATACATAATAAATCTAAGGCTAACAAAAAAAACAAACAAAAAAAAACAGGAACAAAAGTATAACTCACTAACTAACTAGCTAACGAATTAACTAAATATAATAAAAAAAGAAGAAATTTAAAAAAAACCGTATAACTCTCAAGGCAAGAGCACACATTTTCGGTTAATTAAAAGCCTTTTTTAAGTGTACAACACTGGCCAAGTATTAAAACAAAAGACATCAAACACTATTTATACAAAATTCAAAATAATCAAGAATGAATACAATTCATGATACGTTCCTTTGAGAATAAGTCGAACTCCTCTATTCACTAACTAATTATAATAATAACATGTAAAAGTCCAAATGCGCTTGTTTTTGTAATGGCGAAAACGAGTTTCCCCTAAAATTGACATTGCTATTACATTTAAACAATGATACAGTGAGCTTACTAACCGCTAAAGTTTGAATTTTCAATTTTTGTCTTGACAGGTAGTGATTTCCCCTGTTTACCGGTATACCAATATTCTCTACATTTCTCGCGCCACGTCGGTAGCTGGAGGTTGCTAATAACAGGCACAAAAACTATAGAGTGTATTGTATACAATACACCTTCCAAAGAGTTGCTTCTTGTTGCAATCCATTTTTTTTCACAGGGGAGACATACACTGTAAATGTTACACAAATCTGTCAAGGGGGCGTGGTCAAAGTGGGTCCCTTTAGGTGTTACAACCTCCCACCCCCACCCTCTCTCTCTCTCTTTCTGACTCTCGTTCTCTCTTCTCTCTCTCTCTTTCTATCTTTCTTTCTCTCTCTGTTTCTCTTTGTCTCTGTCTATCTCTCTGTTTCTCTCTGTCTCTGTCTCTCTGTCTGTCTGTCTCTCTATCTCCCCACTCTCTCTCTCTATCTCCATCTCTCTCTCTCTCTCTCTCTCTCTCTCTCTCTCTCTGACTCTCACTGACTCTCTCTGACTCTCGTTCCCTATTCTCTCTCTCTTTCTATCTTTCTCTCTTTCTTTCTCTCTCTGTTTTTCTATCTGTCTCTCTGTCTCTGACTCTCGTTCCCTCTTCTCTCTCTTTCTATCTTTCTCTCTTTCTTTCTCTCTCTCTCTGTTTCTCTCTCTTTGTCTCTCTCTGTCTCTCTCTCTCTCTGACTCTCGTTCCCTCTTCTATCTCTTTCTATCTTTCTCTCTTTCTTTCTCTCTCTGTCTCTGTCTCTCTGTCTCTGTCTCTCTGTCTCTCTCTGTGTCTCTCTCTGACTTTGATTCTCGTTCCCTCTTCTCTCTTTCTATCTTTCTCTCTTTCTTTCTCTCTCTCTCTGTTTCTCACTCTCTCTCTCTCTGTCTGTCTCTCTCTCTCTCTCTGACTCTCGTTCCCTCTTCTATCTCTTTCTATCTCTCTCTTTCTTTCTCTCGCTGTCTCTCTCTCTCACACACACACCATCACACACACATTGTCGGAATACTCCTTTGGATGAGAGTATAAATGGGGGTTTATACACTGCCATTCCATGGCATACATTTTAAATATTCTGAAGTTCATGTCCTGGACCAGTGAGTGCCTGCAACACAGAAACACCCAGCAAGTCCTAGGTCTCTTCTCCCTGTACCCGGGCGCCCAAGATTGTGCTCAGGTGTCTGGACGTCAGACGATGCGCTCAAAGGCCGTAAGTGGGCGTCTCCGCCCGCTTGAGTTAGATCCTGTATAAACCAACGCCTTGAGCAGCTCGTGAGCTGGAAAAGCGCGCTATAAGAACGAAAGTAAAAGACGGCCAGATTATTTTTAATGCTAATCCTGAGCAGACACTTGCCGCATTCCGTTCCGGACTGGACATAGCCGTCGTTGCAGACGCACGTCTTGCTGGTCTTGTCGCAGATGGCGCCATTTAGGGTGCAGGTGTCGGTGCCAGGAGTGCAGGCTCCTCCCAGTCCACTCACATCGGCTGACAACGCTCCTGCAAGATAAAAGTTATGATGATCCATTGTACTGTACAGCTACACTACCTGACAGTGCTCCTGAAAGCTCTGTTGAACTTGCAATACAAGAACGGATATATATATATATATATAGGTCTGTATTTACAAGTATATGTTTCTTCAGGTTGACGCCATCCTCTCCCACCCCAACTCCCTCCATACCTCTCGCTCGAAAGAACAAAAGTCGGAATAAAAAATGGAAGAAACCCAAAAGATACACAACAAAATAAAATAGCACAATTGCACAATTGGATTTGCAAAAGTTTGAAATAGGAGAACATATCAAATAGAAGAACATATGAAACAGGAAAACATGAAACAGGAGATATGAAAGTAGAAGGGCAAAACCTATAGGACTCACATGCTTCTATGGAACTTGCAATATTTAACATAAAAATTATTGCCTCCCGCCTCCTCCTCCCCGCCACACCAAAAAAAACCAAAAAAAAAAAAACAACCAATATGAAACAGCGGCATTAAAATGCAAAGTAATACCGACTTTGATCTTTTATGCTCTTGACCTTGATAAGACCTTTACCTCCGGTTCCAAATACACTCATGTAATATCAAATAAACTACAGCAAAAGATATTTTATACCGACAGTAACTTTGGGATAACCTTAACCTTTAGTGATCTTGACCTTGTGAGTACCTTGACCTTCACGTGACCTCTTGATTCATGATCAAATAATCCAATATTGTTGCGTACTATGGGTTAAATAGAGCCATTTCACTGCACGATACCCTAGTTTTTGGTATGTTTCGCAAGGCCTAAAATGATCTTGACCTTTCAAGATCAACGCAAAAACGGAACAAATATAAAAGATCAATCTATCATCTCTAAATACAACACGTTTGAACTTTATATCTCTCATAGTTTAGGGTCAAGGTCACTTCAAAGTACCTATATTAACTGACTTTGGACAGCTACACAGTCCCCTATACGCTGATGTGTCCGGGGACGTTAATCTACTTGAACTGAACTGAACTCCAGTGACTTGACCTTGGAGTGAGGTTGACTAAATGTGCATAGGATGTGTGTCTCATTGATATCTATTGTGCTTCAAAGAATGATAAGTTCAATATTAATAACTTAGAAAAAATAGTGAAATTTTGTTTTAAAAAAAAAAAGGTCATTCTTTTACAAACATTTGTTGACTTTGACTTTAAAGGAAAGTCGTTCATTCACTGATCATTTATGAGGTCTCATGGATTTACACCATCTTACCGAGTTTGGTTGCGGTAGTTGAAACAGGCTGTGAGATATTAATCCACTTGCAAGTTTTGTACATCCAGTCGATGGACGGACGGACGGACGGAAACATTTGTTTTAAACATCATGTTGGGACTATTTAGGACTCATCTCGCACAGACTTGCAAAATTCTTGATTTTGTTTTGGAGGGGTGTGTGGAGTGGGGGAGTGGGGAAGGAGTGGGGGGTGGGGAGTGGGAGAGGCTGAGTACATAGACTCACATTGCTACGCAGGCGAGTCATTAAGGAAGGAAGAAGGTAGACCGAATTTCTTTTGAAATAAATAAATGTTCATTAATTATTTTCTTAGTGCTTTGTCCATTGAAAAAAACAAAGGGAAATATAAAACTTAATCCATTAAAATCTTCAAACGTTTATTTATCACAGGTGGACGTGAAGTAGGGGAAATAATAAGAGAGAGAGAGAGAGGGAGAGGGAGAGAGAAGGAGGGAAAAAGAGAGGACGGGGTGGGGACATAAATCCAACAAAACAAGCCAAGCAAGCAACACAAATTAACTAAACAGAAAAAAACACAGTTTTTAGTATTCATGGATGATAACAAAAACAACAACAACAACCACAACCAAAAACCTTACATTAGAAGACGGAGGAATTAGAGGGGAAACTAGCAAGTGCAGGAACAAGAATAAACAACATTTATTTAATTAAAAACTGTCATTAAAGCCAAAGGCGCTTCTATCATGGAACATACAGTAAATATTAAATATTACTTAATCAGTCCATGGTTTGAATTTTTTTTAACAAATGTACTAGTTTGGAAGATGTAATACTATTTTTTTTATTTCCATGCATTTTGTGCGTTTACATTCTTGCAGTGTGGTTGAAAAGCAAATTTCAATGTTAATGTTGATAGACAACAAATAGTTTAAGTCTGAGTGTGAAAAGTCACACCCTTGTTTTGAGTTTTATATGATGGCTTTGCTTGCTTTATTAACAAATTTTAATGTTAATTTTAGTGTTAATATTTTGTTATTTTAAATTTGACGAGAATTTAAAACCAATAGATTATGTAATAAATATCTTACTACATTCAATGCGGATTGGATGTTTGGTTTTGGAGTCAATGATAAAGGTTACATTTAATGAGAGGTGAAACATTGGATTACAGAATAATCTCTACTGCTTTAGTAGGGACGACGTTTCCATTCATTAAGTATTTTTCAAGCAAAACAATGGCCAGATTCACATTCTGCTTAAAGATCCGGACGCTCATTTTTTTCTAGATGGGTGAGCACCTCATACATAAGCAAATCCAGCAAACACGGGTTTTTATTCCACCTCGGGGAATCGCGGCTGAGGCTCGCTCAGTTGTTTTTGGCGTTAGACAAGTTGGCGCCTTGGGCGGTTTGAGAGTCTGGAGAAGCTCTTTGAGCTGGACACGAGCGCAATATAAAAGAATCCATAATAATTAATTACGTAAAAAAAATAAATACCTGAAGACAGAAGGAGAAGTCCACACAACAGATAGACCGGTTCCATCTTGATCGATTAACTTTTTGATGACGTCCTCCTCAGCGGGTCCACCCGGATGTTCGCACCCAGCCAGCCACATCGGGTAGCTTTTATACGGGTATGCCTGACGTCCTGCCAACCTCTCTCACGTGAGCAGACGCGCCTGGTTTGTTTTTCAACATAGCAACGGTTATGTCCCGAAACTCGACCTGTTTCCTAGAGAGAGAGGAGAAGAAATGACCTAGAAACCCGTTTTTTATAACTCACCCGCGCCGCCACCCGTACCATTAATGCAACACAATATGGCAGGATAATTACAACGACTGTGCAACGGCGCAATTCTCCATATCAAGATTTTAATTGTTTCCCTGTACGTTTGTAAGCTTTATGTATCGAGCTCCACAATTGCGCTTCACGATAGAATGTCGCCAGCTTGCGCGCGCCCGCACACACACACACACACACACACACACACACACACCCCCCACACACACACACACACACACACACACACACACACACACATCCACACCCACACACCCACACACACGTCAAATGTGCTTTTAGTTCATGTCTGCTTTAATAATAATAATAATAATAATAATAATAATAATAATAATAATAATAATAATAATAATAATAATAATAATTTATTTAATTTAAGGATTGAACACATAATAATTTTAGACAAAAAACAAAAACAACAAATAAACAAAAATAATAAAATAAATAAAGCGAGCCTGAGGTTATTTTAAAAAACAAACACTTTACGCTAGAAATGTAAGATAGAGCGATCATAAGCGAAGTTATTAATCCACATTATTGGGAGGAAAGCTCTCCAGTACACAAGTAAGCAGCTTAAAAAGACATTCGGTTCCTCGACAAAGTCACCTCGAGAGTCTAGCAAATGGCTCTTTCATACAGTTATTAATCGTCACTCAACACCACGTGCACACAATACTTCCGTTCGGGTGGCCTCGTGGCGCAGTGGATAAGTCGCCGGTTTCTTATGCCGAAGGTCGCGGGTTCGATTCCCGCAAGGGGCGAACGTATGTGACTTAGGTACGAGACTATTGAGGTCACCGAGGGTTTTCTCCGGGCACTCCGGTTTCCTCCCTACCTTCAATAATGGTACTGGACGCAGTCAATATCAAATTTCAAAAATAAAAATTCGATTTTCTTTCCGACTTCTAATAGCGATCTCCCTGCCTTTACACCACCTGCTTGAGTGACGGATGTGTATTTGTTGTGTGTGTGAGGGTGTATGAGACAGGTGAGCGTGTATGTTGGTACAGGCTTTGAGCCTGAAAGATTTGGGGAAAGGCGCGTATATAGCATCCAGTATTATTATTATTATTATTATTATTATTATTATTATTATTATTATTATTATTATTATTATTATTATTATTATTATTATTATTCATTTAAAAAAAACGCCTTGGATCATGTTCGTCACGCACCGCTCGCGCTCCGTTTATCTGTTGAGCGCCTGTGCCTCTATTTTAAGAGAGTTAAGCCATTTACTGCTATGGCAGAAAACCATTTGAACGGCAGATGGAAGTTTTCTTCAATTTTCCCTAATATTAGAGACAACAAAATATATGAATGACCTCTTAGCGTGAATTTGACATTTCCTAAGATTTTGCACCACGTTGACATTTCCCTTAAACGCACTTTTTAACACTATGCAATGCTTACAGCGTCCTAATTGTAACAAACAAGAGAAACTGCTGGCTTGTGATGGCTTGTTTCTGAGTTTATGCCTTTCCTTGCAACTTCACTGGATACAAAGTAGCTTTTTGTCTACCTTTCGGATGGTCAATGATTGCATGTCCATGATGTCCAGCACGCGACATGAGCGTCAGGATCTTTAAAGTCCGTACGATAGAAATGCGTGCGTGCACAGACTAGATTTTGGTTTATACTCTCATCGGAAGTAGTCCATGACTTATCACAAGCGTTGCACAATCAACGTAATTTAATTAGATCAGAGGAGATAATGTGGCACCGATTTAGGATAGTTGTTTTAGCATTGAGCAATGATATTTCAGCATAGAAAGCTGCAAGTCGGCACATGTGCTTGGAATAGGAACTAAGGGCGAAAGGCACTTTCACTTATTGTGCGCTCTCCTGTGTGCCAATCAAAGTTCTCCACCCTGTCGCTAAAGAGACGCCAGACTTTCGTTTTTCTCAGGCAGGAGGTGGCCGGTTTCTCATGATGACGCTCGTTGCCATAGACGCGCCACAACATGAGCACAGAGGGACGTGACTCCCAAGGAAGGGACAATACAATGACATGGAGATGAAGAACTCAACAAGAGAACGAGAAAACAGCGAAGAGAAAGCAGTAGCCTACCTGGCCCACAACAATGCCAGCGCTGCCAGCTGTTTTTTTTTTTGTTTTTTTGGTGTTTTTTTGTTTTGTTTTTTGTTGTTGTTGTTGTTGTTTTAACAGATCATTATGGTGATGATGATGATGATGATGATGATGATGATGATGATGATGATGATGATGATGATAAAAATGATAATGAAGTTCTAGCATTCTTGAAAAAGCAAAGGTGCTTCAGCCTTCTTGATGGAACACAGTTGTGGTAGTATTTTTGAAGGAGTAAATCCAGTGTTACGCTATTGCAGGAGTAAATAATATTGTTAAATTGTAGCCTTGTTAAATTAACAGAGATGTTGCTGTAGCATTTTTGAAGAATAATGTACAAAGTAGTAGTAGTAGTAGTAGTAGTAGTAGTAGTAGTAGTAGTAGTAGTAGTAGTAGTAGTAGAGGAGCAGGGATAGGCAGTAAAGACTTTGTACGCTCCTTCCTTGCGATTCAACTCATAGGTCAGGTTTAAGCATGCATTTTTTCTAATAATGTATCAAAGCTTCAAAACAAAATTACAAATTTGGGTAACATCAAGAAGAGTTTGGAACGTGTTAGCACATTTATCATATTTGATTGAAGATGAAAAACTATTCCAGTTAGTTCCACTCCTGTTACTAAACATATTCTTACGCAGGTTAGTTTTAGAGTGCTGAATATAACATTTACCCTCGGAGTGTCGAGTAACAATGCAAGAGAAAAACGCATTCCAAGAAAGATCGTTACGGTTATTGAAAATCTTATAAGTTTCTATTAAGTCACGACTTATCCGTCTTCCTTTAAGAGAATGCCATTTCAAATAACTGAATTGTTCACTTTAAAAAAATAAAGGCACAGCATTCACTCAAAGACTTCGTTGCTCTGCGATGAACTCTTTCAACTGCTGCCGACTAGGGTGACCAAATTGTATTACCCTGCTCCACATGTGGTCTTAAAAGGGCTTTATATAATTTAATAAATATCTTACATGTAGTGATATTGAAGGAGTACAGATGCAGTGACGATCTTGACACAGTAAATAATATAATACAGTGATCAGGGGATAAACTACCAGCAGTATACGATTCCATCCCGAATACAACTCACCGACATTTTGTCAGCTCAGTTGCAAGTTCTCCCACTCCCCCTCCCCCCAACACTCCTCCCCACTTCCACCACCCCTTTTATTTGCACTGATTAAAACAGGGAAATCCTGTAGAAAGCTCTGCTCTTTTTTTGTAAGTTATTGTTTCCGAGTTTTTAGACAAAAAGAAGACATTATACATCCACAAACGGAACCCACCTTTTCCTACGTTCTAACTGGAGTAAGGATGTACTATTGCGTTGTAGAAGGAGTACATTTAATATTGTGATCTTGAAAGAGTACATTTAAAGGAATACAGATGATTTTTGTGTGTTCTGAAAGGAGCAATTGTATTCCAACGTTCTTAAAATAATAAATTTACTGCTGTATTTTTTTTGTTGTTTAGGAGTAAGTAATAAATTATTGTAACGTTCTTAAAGTAATAAAATAAATATGTTCTATGACATTTTAAAGGGGCAACGTCTTTGTTTCATTTTTCATATGTTTGTTTTGTGGGTAGCTTAATTCATTTTGTTGTGCCGTGGGTCATGGAGATGTTGTCAAAGTTTTGCACATCTTTTATATATGGTATCTTTGCTACGGTGCCGATTTTACCCTTTGCATCGATCTTAACAGTGCATGACCGAAAAAGTGGACAGCCTCCCTCCCTCTCCCCACACACACACACATACATTCTTCTTTGTCGTCCTCCTCCTCCTTCTCACCTCCCTTCTCTACTCTTCTCTTCCCCTTCTACTCTCCTCCTCCTATTTCTTCTTCCTGCTTTCTTTGCGTGAAAGGATAGCTTCGATTTTTTCAGACTAATGAATTACAGAGTAATGGAATGCACAGACCTGCAGGGTTTGTTGCTAGCTTATCCTATATACTCCCCTCCCCTCTCCCTTCCCCACAAGCGGGAAACACAGAAACCAGTCATTCAGTGCACTTCAGTACCAACGACCCTACCCTCAGAAAGACTAGAGACAAGTCAACAATCTTCATTATCCTGCCCTTTGAGGTCCGTAACCATCCCTTCCCCTCTTACCCCAAAGGGGCACATGCAATTAAGAAGAAAAATTCAAATATAATAACATGGATAACATGACACAACATCATAAAATGCCGTTTGAATTCGGAAAGTTAGATATCCTCCGGTTGCGAAACCCTGTCAAGGTAGCCTTAAGTCATCCAAACAACAACAAAACAAATTAAGTCATCAAATCCATTTTCTCGAAACTATGGTAAAGGGACTAATTGGTTTGTTTTGGCATCACATCGCAGTAATAGTCTGCTTCTCAAAGGTTCATGTTCGAATGGTGTGCCAAACGTCTAGCTTGCGCATTTATCTGGCAAACTCTAGGAAATATCTGGCACACAAATATATTTTGAGATTTCCGACAACCGCTGATCAAATCACTGTTATTATTAAGTGTTGTTGTGGTACCAGAGGAAAGCTAAATTCGTTTGCAAATAAGTGTATGACATTTAGTTATGTGTTCAGTCACCTGCTATGGCTTTTGTTCACTGCCTCCGTATCCGATAAAATGGGAGTATTGTGTTACAACCTAATCGTTGCCAAACATGGCTTCAAAACTGGTTGTCAACACTGCAAACGAACAGTTCCCTCCGACCTCACCCCGGTGTTTCATCAGCGTTTACTCAGTTCAAAGTTTTGCTAAGCGTTTATACCACCGGATCTATATAGCCTCACGGTTGTTTTTAGGTCCATCATGTTCCCCGAAGTCTGTGTTCCCTCATTTCTATATTCCTTCAATTCTAGGTCTATGTTATCCCAGAGTTATGTACCCCTAAAGCATTTCCGGTCTATGTTCACACAGGTCTGTGTTCCCGAATATCTATATTCTCCCAAGACTGTGTCTACCAGGTCTGTGTTTCTCGTGTCTATGTTCCTCTAGGTCTGTTACAAGCATGTGAGAGAAAAATAGACTTGAGAGAACATACACCTTGTAAAATATAGGTCTGGAGGAACGAAGATCTAGACGAGCATAGAGCGAAGTAAACATAGACCTAAAAATTCTTGAGGGAACATAGACCTGGGGGAACATAGACATGCTCCCTTTTCTCGCAGGTATCATACATCCCCAAGTCTCGCAAAACCCCGCTGCCGAGACCCGTCGCGTAGAAACTGTCAAGGTATGTGTATTTTGTGCAATGTTAACGACGCAAAAAGACGTGTGTGTGTACGTGTGGGTGTGTGTGTGTGTGTGAGTGTGTGTGTGTGTGTGTGTGTGTGTGTGATATTATGTTTAGATGGCGTTCTTGTGACATATACTTGAGAATCCATATACGTTTTTTTGATAGACCCCGTTATGCTGAGATCAAACCAATGATACGATAGAGTTAGGGTTACGTTAGGGTTTGGGTTAGGGTTAGCGTTAGATCACTTAAAAGTATTTTATAAAGGGGACGAAAGATAGCCCCATTGTCAACATAACGCATGTGGCCTTTCATGACTGTCATAACAACGCCGTCTAAACGAGTGTATATATCTATATATATATATATATGCGTGTGTGTGTTTGTGTGTGTGTGTTCATGTGTATGTACACTCTCCAAGATACTCGGTCTGTTGAGATTGTGTTTGCATTCACTTGAATAATTAACACAGTATTGTTATCGGAACTACTGACCAAGTAGAAGATGTAGGTCAGGGGTGATATTCAGGAAGCAGCTATCCAGTGGATATATCCGCCAAGCAGTGGGTAATTTCGTACTCTACTGTACGGCTTTGCTGATTTATCCACTGGGTTGGGTAAATGCTTCCTAAATACCACCCAGGGAGGCCAAGAGTGAACAGAAAAATAATAAAAACAAAGAGCAGAAGAAGGGTGTGTGTGGTCACGAGAGGCTAGTTGGACCCAGCACTAAGGTTTCACGCCTCAAATAGTTCATCCTGCTGTAGCCTTTGTAACTTAAAGTGGATGCCCAGCAGACGACAGAAGTGTTGGTCTAAGCATAGGTAGGCTAACTCTCGCTCAGGTAGGCAGTGACCTCATCCGGCTGACCTATATCCCCCACCCCCGTGAGAGGGCGCTAAAGGTATCTCATGATTTCGTGGGCTTTAGTGAACACAGTGTCACCGCCACGACTCCCCCTGGGCAGACGCCACAAACAAACAACTTCTACACGCAGACAACCCAGAAAGAATGACGATTACCCGCAGACGGAAGTGATGAAAACACAACAAATATATATACAACTTTCAAGCTATTTATTCATTCATACCACACACTCATACACATACAACATTTACACATGAAACGAGAAAAATGGTAGTGGAACAATCAATGGGTCGATGGACATTGAAATGGTATGTCAGATGAACGAGGGTTGCTAACCAACCACGTCTATGTATCGAACGTGCACTGCTAATGTCCGATGCACGCGTTCACTACCGGAAAGGGGGGAATTCGAGTGTCAAGAGGGGGACAACAAGGAAAAAGCCGACCTGATAGTAGGGCGTCCCCGTTGAAGTCTCCGTGAAAGTATCTGCCCCTCCTCGTGGCTGTTGCTGTTGCTGTCCCGGCGTAGTGGCGTCGCCACTCCCTCTCGCTGCTGCTGCTGATGATGATGGTGACGCCGTAGTCGCGGCAGCCTGCCACCATCGACGTCTCTCAGCCTGACTCCTCCAGTCGGCTAACACCACGACGTCGATGCCAGGTCTCGCCCACAGACGTCACAACCACCACGGGAAAGGTGGGGTTGTGGAACAATGAAGATGTACACAAATGTGGACGTGGACGAACGGGTGGTGATGATGTTGTTTGGTCCAATCGACCAAGTGTCGTCGTCGTTGTCGCACGACGCTGGTCAACGTCTATCCGCGTTACCCAGTGACGAGCTGATGTATACGAACGAAACTTTCGAACGACTTTCGAACGACGAACTTTCGAACGACGAACTTTCGAACGACGAACTTTCGAACCCACACGGTTCGAATGTAATAGTACCTGTAGCTAGCCCTTTCACCTGCTTGCCTACACAGTACTCCAAGTAAGGTAATCCCGTGTGTAGTAGTTTCCGTTAGTGGATAATACCTGACACTAACCTTCCACAACACAAAACTAGTTATTTGCTCTCAACTCTTTCCGGAGCTTGCCACCACAACTGTAACACTTCCCACTAGTTTACCATTTGGAACCAGCTATTATTTACGTTAATAACTGTCCCTCCCTTACTTCCAGAACAAAATACCCAGAGAAACAAGACCGCACGTCTTCTCTGTTACTCTGCAAAACGTGTTCTGACTACGGTGAACAAATTCCCAAAACTGGCTGGCCGAGCTCTGCTGTTCTAAATCACGCTTTCCACGCATAACCTAACATACGACAGCGCACAGTTACTACCCCAACTCATTAACTCTCCACCCACACAGTCTACCCCGGTTTCATCACAGACTGCCCTGTGACACACAGGGTTAAGGAAGTCAGTCTTTGTTAAAACCTCACACGAGACGGACACGTAAAAAAGATCTCTCTCAAAAAGACAAAGCAGGTGACGGGTGAAATCAATTCATTGCAGTATAGCCATTGCCTTACATTGTCAAAAAGGTAAATAATCAATCTTTTGTTTCACCGCAATTTATTGAAATTATTATTGGATTATGTTTGTGAAGTCTTGCCATGTTTTATATTTGTGAATGTTAGTAAAATTTTGCTTGACCACGTGGCTGAGCCGCGACTGGTTTTCAAAAACATGAGGTAGCCCCCACAGACCAATTGTTGTTTCTCCTATGTGTATTATGGCAGACCAGTGGCTGTACAGGAGAATGTGTATAGTATTAATTACTTCTTCCTGTGTTTATGTTAACCATGAAATATGTATTTGTATAGGAAGTATGTTGGAGATTCCAGTGGACCACGGACGTAGAAGATTGTTCGTCTCTTACATGTATAAGTGGACGCGATCACTGAGGGCTATTTCAGCCATCAGTGAGACGCTGTGCACACCCTTTGTACACCAGGCGTTGCAGAAACTCGTCTTATGTTTTGCAGACGAGCAGGCTTGTTGGTCAGACGCAGGAGATAGACCACTGAGAGTCAACCCTGACATTCGGCCTGCAGTGGAACATCGAACACTGAGCTCCGATAGCCCAATAGTCAACAACCAAGGAGGAGACACCATCATCACACCTCAACGAATCAGCTAAGTGCTCACGAAGAAATGCACTAACACTGATCTAGAAAGACTGTGCGGTAGTCCACTCTCCTGAAAACAAACATTAGGCCAACTAGAACAGTTATCCCAATGATGAGACAGTAGCAAATATCGAGGACAGTAGCAGCATAGACCCATCAAGGAGCGAACTTCTCGAAGTGAATTTGAAATGTTGAGTTAATCCTAGCTATATTATATTTTGGACATTTAAGGTAGGTTAGTGTTTAGAGAATTATGTATAGAGTAGAGGAAACAAATGTGTGATATTTACTGTTAACAAGTGGCTGGACAAACTGTTACGTTGAAACGCGAACGAAAGTATGTCTGAAACGCGCACGATAGATCTAATCGTTTCGTTTTGCAAAGTATTCAATAATGGAGTTTATTTACCTTTGATTTGAGTTTGCATTGTTGTTAGGAGAGGCTTTGTATAAGTTGATAATTTGCGTTAGTGGATATTATTGGAGAATTCTCTGGAACTGCGTGTTTACTCTCGATAGAAATTTCCCGATACATGTCGAAGAGAACGTTCCGGGTATGTGTAGAAATATGTATGACGTAAGTCAGTGATGACGATCTTTAATTCTGATTGGTTGTAATGCGTCATTTCTAGAACGTCCTGTCGTCATCTCGAATGAGAGAAAAAATTATAAAATGGATGCCCTGTGTGTGGGTAGAGAATAGTTGTTAATGTGTGCTGAATAAAAGTGGAAAACTTTATACGAAGACTCAGTGACTTGTATGCTGATTGAGCAGGCTGCGTGGATAAACGAATCTGAGTTACACACGCCTATCAGGAATTCAAGCATCGGGGCTGAATCAGATACTGATAGAAAAAACACCAACATCAAACGGAGTGTAACACTACCTATGTTTGATAGCCGTATGAGAGCTAGTGTGTCAGTGAATCTTTTACACGTTTCTCCCTATCTCTATAACCCTATCCTACCACAGACCGGGCCAAACAAATAAATGTATTAAGTTTAGTCATAAGGTGATTAAACTAGCCGATCCCCGCAGACAAAGACGAGTGGGTAACAGCATTCCATTGTGCAGAGCCCAGTAACAATAGACCCACCGTCACAGTGGTGTTGTGACTTCACTTTATCCAAACGAAGCACCAGCAAAACATGCAATGATGAGCCACTACTTAACCTATCGGCAAGCAAAACATTATCTACATCGGATGAGACCATTTTTAGATGCAGCGCGACACGTGTTTACAAAATGGTGAAGCACAGTGACCTTGACCTTTGATAAAGTACAAATAGGAATGATCGAGCATGCAGAGAAATATTTGAAGTGTCCGCAAAGTAAAAAATGATGAAATTCGATTGAGTTATTCTTGAGATAAGGTAAATAGTGTGTTTTGAAGAAAACAGTACAATCTGGAACGACCGACTAAGAACCGGACTGGTACTAAAGGGTGTCCCATTATTTGAAGTGCCTCTATACCCAAACTAACAACATTGCTTCAGCCCTTTTTGAATAACTGAGCAAATCGTGTTTAGCAGCAAAATGATTCCAGTGACCTTGACCTTTTCGGGTAGAGCAAATGTAATGGCACGATAGGCAGGCCATTAATCGAGACAATGTTTTATTAAGTTTGGTGGCCAAAATCCGTTCAGAGGTTCTTGGGATATGGTTTCTAACGGACCGACAGACCGACCGACAGTTGTGCACGTTCTGATTCCTGACTATTTTAAATTGTCTGGAAATACTTTGAACTAGACGGGAATCAGAACGAGCAAACCTGTCGGTCGGCAAGAAAAGTCTGAAAATACAAATATTGCTACAAGGCGACAATGGGGGGAAAGATATATATATATGAGGTTCTAGACAAAGTGTTAGAACAGATGAGTTTGCAGTTTTTTCCCGTTGATGTGCAGGGGGTTTCTGTATAAATAAAATCCCCACTTTCTGGAAATTTAGTGCTTTAAATTCCAACTGTCGCTGTCTTTCTCCTTTGTTCTTTCTCGTTCTTACTCTCTGTTATATCAATCTATTATATTTTCTTCTTCGCTAGACCAGTCACCTACCTTTTTTTTTCCTGAAAACTCTTCCAAAACTCCTCATTTGTGTATGAGGTTTGTTGAGTCAGCTTGGGAATGTTGGACGCTTTCTGCCAAGTGGTTTCTAGGGCTTCCTATGATATTATTATTTAGAACTGTAAGCATTGTTTTATGTATGTGTTGATAGTTCATAATGATGTTTATATTCCATTTTGTTTTGGGGAACGGGGATTCGATAAATTAGAGTTTAGCCTCAACGTCCACTGCGTGGGATGCCTTTACTGTAAAGTGACCGGCTGGTGGAGGGCCTTAAGTGTTACCTCTAGGGTTGTATCAGCAGATCTTTTATGCGGATCAGGGTAGAACCTCTTTTAGGCAAGTTGTGGTCCTGATTTTGTGTTCCTGATTCGACCCTTTGCAGTCCGCTGGACCCTGTAAGCAATGAATAACTAAGTGACCTATTGAACGAGTACAAGCTCGTTATTACTGAGGAGGGAGGGCAGAATATGTGAATGATCTGTATTCCATCGTCTTTTTTTTAATTTGTATGGCCTTTCTGAGCACAAGGCAACCGGAATCGGTACTGCTGTGAAGAACAAAGGTTGCGTTTCGGTTGGTGGGGAGAAATGAGCTTGTTGAGGCATTGAAGGGCAGAATCATATAAACAGTCGTTCTAAGCTGCTTACAGGCTTAGTTGAGATCTTTAAATCAATAATGGAGATTACTAAACTGGTCTATGATCATACTATATAGCCTACACAATGACCTCAGACTCACTTTAAATAAAGAAGTAAATAGAGAAGAAGGAAGAAGGGGATGGAATTCATTTAAGACTTAACTTTTACTTCTGGATCTGAAAGATACAGAGAGAAAATTAAAAAAGTGCAGACAGATGAAAAATACATATAAATAAACAGACGAAAGAAAGACAGTTAGAAATAAAATAGCTTAAAAGGATTGCCTAACTGGCTTTCGTTTCTTTTTTTCTATTGTTATTTATTTATTTCCAGCATTGAATTAAGGAGAAACTATATTTAATGCAAGAGAACTGGCTCAGCTGGTTTCACTTCCATTATTGTGTCCTATACTTCCACCCAGGACTTAAGAAGCTTAGCTGATCAATCGTCATTTCGTGAAATTAAAAAAAAAAAAAACAAACACAAGAAACACACAAACAATACACATATTGACGTTCAGATATGAATAAAAATTTCCATCCCTTTGTTTGATGAAAAAGGACAATGATGGTCTTAAACCATTGTCCCAGTCAATGATTTTTTTTTCTTCAAGATTTGAAGTAAACGCGCTGTGAGCGATAGTTGACTAAGGTATTTAGTTCCAGACTATTCCTTGCATACGTTCATGCAACGCAGTACCGCTTTCCTTTCCTGCGGTGATGGGGAAGAGAATGATAGATGAAGAGAGGGATTGAGGAATAGAGTGATAGAGGATGTAGTCTCATTTCTCGCTCAGGGCCAGCTTCTTGAGGGTAATGCCCTAACTGTCTGAACCTGGCTGCTTTACCGTCTGTTTCGGTCTATGTCTGTTGGTCGTCCTATCTAACAAATAACCGAGTTAAGAAAAACTAAGTGGGAATTAAGATGTCTTCCTCCTGCTCCTCTATTTCGTGTTGTTATTTTTGCTGTTGTTGTTGTTCTTCTTCTGTTTGTTCTTCTTCTTAATTAATTCTTTAGTCAATGTAATTTTTATTCACAACTGTAATATTAATATCTTTAATATTTGAAACAGTTCCGTTTTTCTGATCAATTAATGAATTTCATTATTATTAATTAACAAGTGATATTCGATAAACTTCTTCTCCTTTCCACGGATTCATTAATATAATCATCCATTCATTCATTAATTCATTCGTTATTAATTTAGTGGATTTAACGTTCATTTTTTTAATCACAAAACTTACATCAGACAAACTTCGTCTCCTCCTCTCTCTCTCGCTCGTTCTTTCTTCTTTTTGGTACTAAACCTTTCCCTCTTGCTCCTCTTTGGTCTTTGTGTTCTTTACTTTTCTGACAAATGAGTTGACTTGGCAATGGGGCCATTGCCTTGTCATATTTTACCTTAGAATGGGTAGCTCACTTCCATCGCTATAAGCTTTCTGGGGGCCCTATTATATTCTCTAGCTACCCAGCCACATTTCTATGCCACACCCGTTTGCTGTCCTCTTCTCACGCTCCTCCTTTTTCTCTTGTTCTTTCTCCACCTTCTACCCATTCTTTTTCTTCTTAATGATTGCGCTCTTCGACCCTTCTATTCCACCTCCTCATGTACTCCTTTGTCCACTTCCCAGCCCATTTTCTATGGCAAAATCCTTTTAAGCGTAATTCTACACTGGTTTAGATCGGTTCGTTACGACGTCAGTGTAAACGCTGAAATCAGGTTTCGATCAGCAAACCGTATTATTCTTTTGTTTGAGCAGATCCCAGTAGAAATACCGAAAATACATTTTCCAACAATAAATGTCATGACCCGTCAAACTACATTCCTAACCCAACTCTCCCATTAAAATAAGAGCTTTCGTTGTCCTACTCTGTCTGTCTGTCTCTCTCTCTGTCTCTCATTCCTAAGAAACGTTCCACAGTTCTCTCCCCTTCACTCCCCATCTATACCTGCCCATCCTTCTCTACTTTCTCCCTCTCTTTATAAACCCCCTCTTGACCACCACCACCACTACGTGTTTGTACTCTGTATGGATGTTATGGCAATAGGTCCCTGCCTTCTCTTTCAAGCATGTGCGCGTCACGAGCCTGTGACACTGACACGGAAGATATACCCCACAATTAGAAGTAGATCAATACACGCCGCTCTCTAATCTCGAGAAGAATAAGGAGAAGATGCAGTGCGAACTCCATGTTTTTTAGTTGTTGTTTTTTTTGGTCTTTACTCTTGTCCTCCTCCCTCCATAATTCCCGACCCCATCCTCGCCATCTCTCTCTCTCTCTCTCTCTCTCTCTCTCACTCCCTCTCTCTGAGTTTACCACCTCTCTCCTACTCCCTCCCTCTCTGCTTTTCTTTGTTTCTGACGCAGTAACATCGGCAAACGGAAGGACAATTCTGTTTGAGTGTTTACCAAACATGCTTTGCGAAATGGTACGGCATCCGCTGCAGAACACTTTGAATGTTATCAGATTAAAATGTTATGTTAGTGTACACGTATGTGCGTGCGTAAGTGGATGAATGTGTGTATGTCAACGTGTAGTGTGTGTGTGTGTGTGTGTGTGTACGAAGGGGGTGGATGAGAAGGTACAATTACATATAAATTAAAGACTTGGTTCACTTTCCTTCTTTTAATATACTATTACTTTACGCACGGTGGCGCGGAAGTCTGATTGAAACATTTAGGAGAAAAAAAGGGGAGTGTTCCAATTGCTAAGCTAAATTGTCAATGCGATCTGATTGATATTACTTGAAGCGTTCAACCCCTAGCGCCAAATAAGAACTGAATGTAGGATTTTAAAGCAGGGGACTGTTGATTTAAAGGTGCAAAACTTTCTTCTTGTTTGTGTCAAAAAGACCTCCCATTTAGGTTTTTGGCAAAACAAAAGTCGAACCTTAAAAAGACGTAGTAAGTAAAACGGCTTCAAAGCTTTTCCCAATGTTTACAGTCATAAAAAGAACTTCTTGTTAAAGTGAGGTTGAACCCTTGATCAGAAAGCGGTAGAGATGACTCATGTAGTCCTACATTTGTGTGTGTCCGACATGTGCGAAATTTGGATCTAATCTTTCTTACAGAGGGTTGATACAGATCTTCTGCTATAATCGTAGTTCCCTTGTAACATGCTATGGTGGTAACTTCTCAGCAGCGTTCAGGAACTCATAGCTTCACACAACTGAAACAGTCAAGGGTAAGGAAACCACTGACTGCATCATTTACAACGTCCTCGGCACGCGATGTAGGTTATCTTGCGCGGTCCCTACCCAACTGCATGACATCAGAAAGATGCTGTCCGGAAAGAAGATGTTTTTAGCTTAAACGTAAATACACCTGTATACCTTTTACTGAATACTAGACATGAAGGACGCAGCTGAAAAGAATGCGGGACATATTTTATAAGCGATTGAAAGTTCAAAGTGCCGATACGAGTCCCGGTGACAGCTCAGGATTCGAAGATCGTGGCTTCGCTTTTTCGAATAAGGCAATTAAAAAAGGTTATTTTTTTCTTTTTAAATACGTTTATTTGTGTGTATTAAGCTTAAAAAAATATTTATTTCGAATTTTACAGCAATTATGACTGTTTTTTTTAAGGAGAAGGGGAGAAAGAAGTTGTATTTGTTAACATTGTTGCTGCTGTAATTGTTGTTGGTGGTGGTTGTGTGTGTGTGTGTGTGTGTGCGTGTGTGTGTGTGGTGTGTGTGTGTGTGCGTGTGTGTGTGTGTGTGAACAAAATGGACCACAATTCAAACCCGATTTGTAAATGTGTGTGGACGTCTGAGAATACATTTTACATTTTGATGGTTTGCCATCTTGTTTAACTCATTGTGTTAAAATATTAATGCTCATAGTTCCAAACATAAAGCTTATAAAGATTTTTGATTTGTTGGAGGTGAGGCAAGTTACTTGAGCATGGTGTGTTTGAGGGAAGCACGGAATAAGAAATGCTCACGATATCAAACTTAAGTCAAATCTCTCTCTCTCTCTCTCTCTCTCTCTCTCTCTCTCTCTCTCTCTCTCTCTCTCTCTCTCTCTCTCTCTCTCTTTGTGCAGCACGCATAAAGAACACTTCAGGTTCAGATTGAGAAATGTTATTGTCTGTCAAACATCAGACATATTTGTTGTTTGGCCACACAAGCAAACTACAAAAAATATAAAACAAAGTACTATAACATAATTTCAAACAATTAAAGTATTTCTTCTCTGTAGCATAAAAGTCTGTGTCTCAGTCTCCCTTTAAACTAAACCCAAACTGAAAACTACACTTGTATTAAACAGCAACAATGTCAATGCTGTTTCGGTTCCGTACATAAATCAAAAGCTTTCAAAATCAAAGGAATCTCCGTGGGGCTTTCTTCGTCTTCGTCTTCACTTCTATACAAGATGGGTCACGTCCTTGGTCGCTTTTATAGGGAGACCCGTAATAATTATAATTTTATTTCAGTTTAAAAACCACGCCCGTCCCTCCAAGCGAAGCTTAAAACAGAGTTTCTGAAAAATGACTATTTGCATATGAAAACATTTAGCACACATCAATTGTAATAATTACTGTCCGGTGTTCGTTTTGGAATCAATGCGTTACTAAACACAGGGAAAGACAGAGGGAAAGAAAGTTAGAGACAAAGAGTGGGGAGAGGGGAAGGAGAGAGAGAGATAAACTAAGAGAGAGGAACAGATAGAAGAGACATAGAGAGACAGAGAGAGAGAAAGAGAAAAAGGGATAAAGACAGAGAGAGGCAGAGAGAGAGAGAGAGAGAGAAAGAGAGAGAGAGAGAGAGAGAGAGAGAGAGAGAGAGAGAGAGAGAGAGAGAGAGATAAGAAGAAATACAGGGGAAAAGAGAGAGAGAGAGAGAGAGAGAGAGAAACCCAAATAGAAAGACATCCTATCCTACCCTATCCTATCCCGTAACTTGGAGGTCGTAAGGGCACCACAGATTTTCGTTTAACCAGCGTACTCCATCTTTCCCTGTCCTCAGCAACCCTGATTGTTTCGCTCAGTGTCAAACCAGTCCATTCTCGAATGTTGTCCTCCCACCTCTTTTTCGGTCTCCATCTTCTTCTACCTCCTTGCACTGTGCCTTGCAGGATGGTCTTTGCAAGACCTGATGATCTGGTGACGTGGCTATACCATCGGAGTTTCCGTTTCTTCACCACTGTGAGCAGGTCATCGTGTTGTCCAATGGCTTGTGTGATGGTCTGTCGGACTTCGTCGTTGGTGATGTGCTGGGTATAGGAAATGCCCAGAAGTCTTCTGTAGCACCTCATCTCCATGCTTTGTATTCTTCGTTGTAGATATGCTGTGAGGGTCCATGCTTCGCAAGCATATAGGACGATGGAGATGACAAGGGAGCGCAGCAGTCTTACTTTGGAATGTAGACTGATGGTCCTGTCTTTCCAAATGGGCTTCAACCTCGCCAGGGCAGCAGTTGTTTGTGCGATCCTGGAGAGGACTTTCTGTCGGGACCCATTGTTTGATACAATGGCTCCTAAATATTTGAAGCTATGCACGGTGTTGAGGGCCTAGGATTGGCCTTGGACTTTGATGTCCGTGTTGATGCTATTGGTGCTGTTGGTCATCATTTTGGTCTTCTCTGCACTTATTTCCATTCCATGAGCTCTGGAAGTGGTGTCAAACCTCTGTACCAGCGGTTCAAGTTCTTGCTCCTCTCCAGTCAATCCATCAATGTCATCCGCAAAACGAAGAGAAAGACAAAGATAAAAACAGAGAGAGAGAGAGAGAGAGAGAGAGAGAGAGAGAGAGTTTTGATTGATTTATTGTTGCTTTAGGTCCAGCGGACTCCTCCGAGCCGAATCAGGACCGGACAACCCCCGATCCGCATAAAAGATCTGCTGAAACAACCCTAGTGGGAAAATTGAACGCCCTCCACCGGCCAGTCACTTTACAATAAAGACATCCCACGCGGGGGACGGCTGAGGGTTTACCTCAACTAGGCGAACCACCGGTTACAAAAACAAAATAGAATACAACCATCATTACAAATCATCAACGAAACATATACATATAAAATGCCTATATTGCTAAATACTAACATCATAGGAAGCCCTAGTGACCACCCAGCAGAAAGCGTCCAACACTCCCAAGCTGATCCAACAGACCTCATACACAAACAAGGAGTCTTGTCCAGGAAGAGTTTTCAAGAAAAAAGGTAGGTCATTGATCTAGCGAAGAAGAAGATAGTATAGCAGAGTGATAGGACAGAGCAGGAATGAGAGAGAGAGAGAGAGAGAGAGAGAGAGAGAGAGAGAGAGAGAGAGAGAGAGAGAAAGGGAGAGACAATGAGAGAGAAAGAGAGAGAGAGAGAGAGAGAGAGAGAGAGAGAGAGAGAGAGAGAGAGAGAGAGAGAAAGGGAGAGACAATGAGAGAGAAAGAGAGAGAGAGAGAGAGAGAGAGAGAGAGAGAGAGAGAGAGAGAGAGAGAGAGAGAGAGAGAGAGAAAGAAACGGTGAGAGATAAAGAAAGCCTCAACATTTTAGTTGCACAGAAAAAAAAAAAAAAAAAAAAGAGAGAGAGAGAGAGAGAGAGAGAGAGAGAGAGAGAGAGAGAGAGAGAGAGAGAGAGAGAGAGAGAGAGAGAGAGAGAAAGAGATGGTTCGCTGTATTTAACAGCATTTCTGGAGAATTTTTTTTTTACTGTTTTGATGTATTCCGCCGCAGTTTGCTGTATTTTGTTGTATTTCGCCGTAATTTGTTGTATTATAAATATATATTTTTAAAACAAATTGCAGTATTTCGTCGTATTTTGTTGCAATTTGCATTTTAATTTCCCAATTTTTTGGGGGGGGAAATGCTGTTTTTTGTCGTATTTCGCTGTATTTTGTCGTAATTTCGCTGTCATAAACAGTTATTATAAATCAAAGATATCTATATATATAAAAATTGCTTAGCCGGAAGTCCTTCTTCGCCTCTACTATAAAGTTTGTCCGGTATGGACGCTGATCTGGGCAGGTGCTGGGCGCTGCTAATCGGCCTGTTGTGCGCCCAAAACCCGCCAAATCGTTATAGCCGACATTTCCTTACCGAGCTTTAACCTTTTCTGAGATAAATAAATAAACAAAATGTCCACAAACTGCAATAGACTCATTCCGCGCGCTTCCGATTCAACCCGGCCGTGTCAAGAACGTGCCGTTCTGTAATACCGCAAATTTTGTTTTATTTCCATTCAAAACACTTTTGCACTCATGTCACCAATCTTTTTTTTTTTTTATCTTTTTTTTTATTTTTTATCTTTGCTTAAACGCATTTTAAGTTGTTGTATGTGTTGATTCGATGTCAGTTTTAGATGCTTTACAATCTTATGGCCATACTGAACGGCATGAAATTATTTTAGAAATTCAACATTTAGTCCACAATCTCATTATTAATGGTACAAATGTAAGCTTCTGTTGGCTACCTTCACATTGTGGTTTTTTGTTTAATGATAGTGCGGACAAAGCAGCAAAGAATGGAGCTAAAAATATCAATGCTCAGAGTATTCAACTCATAAAATCCCCTAAGGAAATTAAACGTATGATTGAAGAGAGGTCAATGAAACATGTTGTATTTGATACACAATCATTTTGCTGTAGACTGTAGACTTTCGAGAACAGTTTTTACTATGGCTAACAGAATAATGTTGAATGCCATAAACACAAAGTATTGTCCAGATGTCCATTGTGTATGCAATGAGACTTTTTCATTATATCATTTACTTTTTGGCTGCCGTCATTTTCGGCCTATACTAACTGTGCATCTGCATGACATAAGAACATTAGATGAGATTAATTTTCATCAAAGTGTATTGTTAGCAAAGCTCTTGATAGATTCTCCTGTGGCTAGATTTGTATAAATAATTTTTTTTTCTTCCCCCTCCCTCACCACTCTTATCATCTTTGGTGGAAAAGACGTAAATAAAGACGTAAATAAAACAACCAACCAACCAACCATCACCAATCTTACAAAATTTTTTGTTTAACTAATTAAATTTAATTAATTAAAAATTGATTCGAGGTTTCAGCATGTTTTCCCATATAGACCAAATAATTGATGATTATTATATGAAGCCTTGGTGGCTGTCTTAGTAAGACATTCGCCTACCATGCAGAAGACACAAGTTCAAATCTCACGCGGGCCGTATTTTTTTTAATGTTTTTTTTTTCTTTTTGTTTAAACTCTACAATATGGATATTTTTATTTTTAATTTAGGCTTTTTACTTTTAACTTATTTATTATTATTATTATTATTATTATTATTATTATTATTATTATTATTATTATTATTATTATTATTATTATTATTATTATTTATAAACTAATATTAATAATAATAATAATAATAATAATAATAATAATAATAATAATAATAATTATTATTATTATTATTATTATTATTATTATTATTATATCTTATATCAAAATTTCTTTTAAAACCTTGGTGTTTTTTATGATTTCTATTTGTATTATTCTATATTCAATATTATTATTATTATTATTATTATTATTATTATTATTATTATTATTATTATTATTATTATTATTATTAAGGATCGGGATGGGGTGGTACGTGTAGGTAAAAGGAACTACGGGTAGGTTTAAAGGGGCATGGGTAGGCATAACGGGGATACGGGTATATATAAGAGGGTATGGTGATGGTCTATTCCTTTCATCCATACCTGCGAAACGATCAACGGGGAAGTATCAAGGAGGGTACAGGTAGGTTACAAGGGGGGTACGGAAGGTATCAAGGGGGTATGGGGAGGTATCAAGTGGGTTCGGGGAGGTATTAAGGTGAGCCATCATGGGGAGGGGGACGGGGAGATATCATGGGGGTTAGGGGGGGGGGGGTATGGGAACCTGTGTACCCTGGCTTGCCAGGGTACAAAACCACTAGTTACAAATAAAGTTTAGAATAGAGCAATGGTAATTTTTTTTCTTATCTCTTTAAAAAAAAAACCACAAATTATGGAGCTTCTACGGCCCCAACTTGTGTTCAGTGCCTACGCTAGCCTACTATCCCGTTTAGTACGTACCTAGTGGTATAGGGCTCATCCAAAGCAAGGGCTCATCCAAACCAAGGGCTTCCGTGCACATTCATAAGAATGCACAAGACAAATGATTTACAATGCCATTAACCTTGATGTTGTTAGTTGTTGTTGTTGTTGTTAGTTTCATTTAACGTCTATACACCGAAGTGAGTTTAGAATAGAAAAAAAAAAGAAAACAAAGTGTCGGGGGAGGGAGGGGGGAAGTGGGGAGGAGGAGGAGGCAGGACTAGAGAGAGGGGGAGGAGTGAGGAAGTGATACATTGCCAGTGGTAGAGAAAAACAAAAACAAATTAGGCACATATCAATAGCAGTTGATCGAATGTAGACAAAATAATTAAGAAAGCAAATATAAGAAGAACCAATCAAACCGTAAATAAATAATACTAATAATAATACTACAGGATGCTATATACGCGCCTTTCCCAAATCAATCAGGCTCAAAGCGCGGCGATCTAACCAACATACACTGGAGGCACTGTGGTCTAATGGTAGACTGGTAGTGCTTCGGCTTGCGGATCTGAAGGTCCCGGGTTCCAGCCCTGGCCGGGCCATTGGGTTGTGTACCTGGGAAAGACACTTTACTCCTGTTTTCCTACTCCTTCGGATGAGAGTATAAACCGAGGTCTAGTCTGTGTCGCATACATTCCATCATAACGGACTTTAAAGATCCTGACGCTCATGTCCTAGACGGGTGAGTGCCGGTGACAAGAACACACCCAGCATGCACCTAAGTCCTTCTCCCCCATCCCTGGCTGCCCAGGATTGTGCTTAGTTGTCCGGGCGTCAGACCATGCGCCCAAAGGCTGCGGGTGGGCGTCTCGGGCGGCTTGAGTTAGATCCTGTATCGGCCAGCGCCTTGAGCAGCTCTTGAGCCGGAAAAGCGCTATATAAGAACGAATAAATAAATAAATAAATAAATACATGCTCACCTGTCTCATCCACCCTCACACACACCAAATACACATCCATCACCCAAACAGGTGGTGTAAAGGCAGGGAGATCGCTAATAGAAGACGGAAAGAAAAGCGAGTTTTTAATTTTGAAATGTTTATATTATTGACTGCGTCCTGTACCATTATTGAAGGGAGGGAGGAAACCGGAGTGCCCGGAGAAAACCCTCGGTGACTTCAGTAGTCTCGTACCTAAGTCACATACGTTTGCCCCTTACGGTAATCGAACCCGCGACCTTCGGCATAGGAAACCGGCGACTTATCCACTGCGCTACGAGGCCACCCCGTACATCTAACAAAGTAACGTCAACCTTATGGTTGGTTGGTTGTTTTATTAACGTCTTCTTCATCGAGATGATAAGACGTACGCACGCATTCACACACATTTACACCAGATACATACATACATCCATACATATAAAATACATAATTATATAAACTGAGCAACTGGAGAATCAATCAAAGCTTTTGCTAATCTAATGCTTATATCAAAGCTTATGTTATCAATGGAATCGATAATAGAAACATAAGTTGGCAAAAATGGACGCATATTACTGCATTGAAGTAATACATGTTTCAGAGAAATAGATTCACCACATATACATTTTACATTTTTACAATATTTGGTTTTAATTGAGTTTAATATTATTCTATGTGCCATACTTGAAACTGATCTAGCAATTCAACAAGGTTTATTATAGTTGCAAGTAAGTTTAATGTCTTTTACAAATTTATTTGTCAACCTTATGCAATATTCTCATAAATAAAGTCATCTTTAGGCGATGACTGTTTATGGAATGATATGATTGTTATTTTTTTAAATAGAAAATGTCCCAACAGGACTATGAATTAAAGATTTTGGTGTGATTATCTAATAGTCAACATTTTTTACTTTGAATAACAGCGGGAATGTTCTGTGAAATATATTGTCTAGTTACACTGCAGTAGTGAATAATTTTTTATAGTTATATTACCCCCGTTGGGATGCCGGGGGATTCAGTATAAATAGTAATCCCCACTTTCTGGAAATTTAGTGCTTTAAATTCCCACTGTCGCTGTCTTTCTCATTTGCTCTTTCTCATTTCCTGCTCTGTTCTATCAATCTGCTATACTATCTTCTTCTTCGCTAGACCAGTCACCTACCTTTTTTCTTGAAAACTCTTCCGGGACAAGACTCCTTATTTGTGTATGAGGTCTGTTGGATCAGCTTGGGAATATTGGACGCTTTCTGCCAGATGGTCACTAGGGCTTCCTATGATGTCATTATTTAGTAATGTAGGCATTTTATATGTATGTGTTTTGTTGATAATTTATAATGATGTTTGTATTGTATTTTGTTTTGTAAACGGGGGTTCGATAAATTAGAGTGCAGCCTCAGCGTCTCCTGCGTGGGATGTCTTTATTGTAAAGTGACTGGCTGGTGGAGAGCTTTCAGTTTTACCACTAGGGTTGTTTCAGCAGATCTTTTATGCGGATCAGGGGTTGTCCGGTCCTGATTTGTCTCGGAAGAGTCCGCTGGACCTAAAGCAATAATCATGTAATGTAATGTAATGTAATAGTTATATTATTTTTGCAATTGCAAACAATATCCTTGCAGTGCTTTTTGTTATGAAAAATATGTTTAATCTTTTTTAAAAATTATACTGTATATTTCCTTCGTTGATAATGCGGACTAACAAACTCTTCTATGATCGTACTTTCTCAGTCTCAGTCACATGTTGCCATAGCAAGACAACTGTCGCTGCATGTTCGTTTAAACCATATTACCTGAAATCTCTCTCTCTCTCTCTCTCTCTCTCTCTCTCTCTCTCTCTCTCTCTCTCTCTCCCTCTCTCTCTCCATAATGGTGGGGATGATGAGTAGCAGTAGCAGTAGTAGTAGTAGTAGTAGTAGCAGTAGTAGTAGTAGTAGTAGTAGTAGTAGTAGTAGTATATTTATTAAAACCTACTAAAACCAAAGATCACTGAGACGACATATGCGGAAGAAGACGAAGAAGAAGAGTGTGTATTTTCATAGGAAGATTAGTGGGTAATGGGCATGGCGGACGGTTCAAGTAGGAAAATTAAAAATTAACTAAAAATGAAATATACACAAGTGTTTTCCCGGGTTCATGTTTTTTTTTGGGGGGACTGATTGGTACAGTGTTGTTATAGCGGAATCTGCATGATTGGTGGTGGATTGCGGTCAAGGTGACGGGTTGTCGGGTGTGGGGAGGGCGATTTTGCGATTCTGGTGGCTGTTTTGCAGACCCGGTGGGTTTGAGGGATGAGTGAGATCGGCAAACGCGTTTTCAAGAACTTTGAATTTTATGTGTTTCCAGTGTTTTAGATCCTAAAAAGTGTGAGGGTATTCATACCTCCCGAGTCAAAATGTAAAGGGTATCATACTACCAGCTAGATTTTCAAAGGGTACAACCATTCGCAAGTACTTTGTTATTTTTGCTTCATTAATTTGTATGCACGTTTCTAGACATCATAATAAATGATATTGTGATAGTGTTGTGAAGGAAAACAAACTGTTCTTGACTTAATAAAAGTTTGAAATATCCAAGATAAAAGTATTGTTTCATGTACATGCCTACTGTTTAGTGTCCACAACAACAAGAGAGAGAGAGAGAGAGAGAGAGAGAGAGAGAGAGAGAGAGAGACAGAGAGAGAGAGAGAGAGAGAGAGAGAGAGAGAGAGAGAGGGCGAGAAAAAGAGATGCTCTCTTCACAAAATTAGTACAAAATTAGTTAATACATGTGTAACCATTTTAACTGTCTTTTATTATGTACTGGGTTCATCACTTCACGCTTGTTAATTGCGTAGGTAAGGCTGCAACAGCTTTAATTTATCATTTTGAAATCGCAGAAAAGGATGAAACAACAGTTACATTAATCAGCTCCAGACTCATCCCATGCTATTCATAGCAAAAACTGAATTAAAACACATTCTAAACTCCAATACAGAAGCTCAGCCAGTGTCTTGGTTTCAATCTTGAAAGTTGCAATCGTCGAATTTCAGGACAACAACCAATGCGGAACCTACGTAAGTAAGTTGCGCAAGTTGCGATAGCCGTCATGACCGTACCTCCGCTGATACATTTCTTTTACGTTTTCAGACCTCTTCCAAGAAAAACCAGTACGTGATCAGACCCCCTCTCTGGCACTCTTTTTTTTCGTGATTTTGGACGCCAAGAGGTATAATACCTCCAAGTGTACGTGATCTAAAACACTGTGGTTCTGTGTGACAGAATTGCTGGCTTTGCGGAAGTGACTTTTGGATCTGTGGGGTCGGCGGGTTTGTTGGGGCAAATCGCGGGTTCGAATGTCTACTGCAAATATTGCGAGAGGTGGCGGTTGGTTGCCACTATAATTGCTTTGGTCTCGGTGTTGCTGAATTCCTGTTTTCGGGAATTGCATGATTCTAGGTTTTCCTATATTTTAATGGTACATTCACATAACAATTAAAAAATGTGTTTGATGTTCAATATTTTTTTAATTGTTAGAAGGAGTTTAAGCTGGTCAAATTGTTACAATGTTATTGTTAAATCTTTGAAATTATTTATTTATTTATTAGTTTTTAATTGTTTTTACATTTGGTTGTTGTTGTTGTTGTTGGTGGTGGTGGTGGTGGTGGTCGTGATGTAAGACCACTATGTGTACATACCTTAAATTAAATAAACGAACATTCAGGTAGGAATCAAACAATGGAATAAAAGACAAGAGTACTCACTGACAGATGGAACAGAATATTAATATAATCCACAGAATACCTAACCTAAGTTTATAACACAAAATATATAACAACGGCAACAACAACACACAAAACACCACCACATCGGCAGTGATGTGTGTATGTGTGTCAAAATATGGAGGATTATATATTAGTTGTACTCTGAAGTCCCTTAGTGACAATCGGCCTTTCCATCTGAAATAACTGCGTTGCAAGCATCAAAATAAGGCATTCAAACGGGGATTCAATACCCTAACATGATGACACTGATATGACGAAAAACGCTTTTGAAATCTTGTGCAAAATGTGTTCAGCAACAAAATAACTGCAGCGAACTTACCCTGTGCAATGGCGTGGGAGGCAGGCCAGTAACCTAGGCAATGTTCTTATGACGTTTGGTCAACATCCGTTCTGTAGTTCTTGAGATATGCCTACCAACGGACCGACGGACCGACGAACCGATTGACATTTGCCATGATCAGATAAGTCTGTAAATACAATCATTTAGGGATCTCCCTCCTTCCCTCCGTCTTTTTTTCTCTCTCTCTGACTCTGTCTCTGTCTCTCTCTCTGTCTCTGTCTCTGTCTCTCTCTCTCTCTCTCTCTCTCTCTCTCTCTCTCTCTCTCTCTCTTTCTCTCTCTCTCTCCATAATAATAATGATGATGAGAGTTGTTGTTGTTGTATCAAATTTTATTCATCAGATTAACATAAGTTGTACTGATAATGCTGATGAGAGGAAAAAGAACAAGAGCAACAAAAACAACAACAGCAACAGCACGACAAGGCAAAATAAATCAAAAGACACGAAAACAGAATGGGGATGCGGCAACAATTTCATGCTTGATCTCTTCACAGGTGTTTCCTAAAGATGGATGTAATAATAATAATAGTAATAATAATAATAATAATAATAAAAATAATAATAATAATAATAATAATAATAATAATAATAATAAATGATAATAATAAAAACAATAATAATAATAATAATAATAATAATAATAATAATAATAATAATAATAATAATTATTATTATTATTATTATTATCATCATCATCTATTTATTCATTTTATTATATTTTTATTTTACTATTTCTTTTTTAAAAATAAATAAATATTATTTTACTTTAAAAGCTGGGATGGAGTGGCTAGGTGTGATGGAGGTCAGATGTCAGGACATTGGAAAGGGTGGAGGTAAACACTGAGTGAACTCCTGTCAAGGGAAAGTATGTGGGTGAAGCTGTTGACAGGTCGACTCCAAGTGTTTAGATAGGCAGAGGTCAAGAACAGATTATTTAGATCCAAATACAAGTACTTTTTTATGTTTTCAAAAAGGTGTGTTCACACATCAGCTGAGAGAGAGAGACAGACAGACAGACAGACAGAGAGACAGAAAGAGAGAGAGAGACAGACAGACAGACAGAGAGGCACTGTCAGGGAACATGGTCTAACTGAAGTCGCCCAAAGAACCCAACTCGTTGATGCGCACTGTGGTTGATTACTGTGACAAAGCATGTGCACTGTGGTTGATTACTGTGACAAAGCATGTGCACTGTGGTTGATTACTGTGACAAAGCATGCGCACTGTGGTTGATTACTGTGACAAAGCATGCGCACTGTGGTTGATTACTGTGACAAAGCATGCGCACTGTGGTTGATTACTGTGACAAAGCATGCGCACTGTGGTTGATTACTGTGACAAAGCATGCGCACTGTGGTTGATTACTGTGACAAAGCATGCGCACTGTGGTTGATTACCATGACAAAGCATGTGCACTGTGGTTGATTACTGTGACAAAGCATGTGCACTGTGGTTGATTACTGTGACAAAGCATGTGCACTGTGGTTGATTACTGTGACAAAGCATGTGCACTGTGGTTCATTACTGTGACAAAGCATTGTGCACTTTGAAGAAAAAAAAAGACTACTCGCGCGACTTTCTACACCACGCTACTTCCGTGGCTGTATGGCGCAGTAGCGTAGCGACGTGAGTACACACTAGAGATGTTTGGTTAAGCAGCGCCAAGCGTGGTTAGCGACTTGGGTGAATGGGGTCAGTACTTAGAGCTACCACTGAACACACAAACAATGGGCACCACACGCCGCAGTCCACTGTGTAGGAGTACTTGGCTAGGCTCTGTTTACAACAGGGGAAGGTAGGGCAGCGCAGAAGAAGAGATGTACACTGCCCTCATTAAGCTGGCTCAGAGAACAAGGAAGTCCCAAGCGCCTCTTTCCCAAACGATGGAAAGGTTATAAGAAAACCACCACCTCAGTTTCCTCAGTACAATACTATTGCTTAGACTACAATACAGAAAACAGTACTGCACAAATGCAACCCAGTCAATTGTACCAAGGCTATATACTTTTGTCGTTGACAACCGACGGTTCTCTCCGAGTACTCCGGTTTCCTCTCGATCTCTCCTTTAATAAGGAAGGATGTACAAGAGTACAAACCGAGGTCTGGTATGTGCACATACGCACTCCATGGCACGCACTTTTAAGATACTGACGCTCATGTCCACGATGGTAACGTTTGAGAATCTACATTACATCAATGAATTCATACATTGATTTTCGTCAGACAAATGCCAACGTGCTAGAATGGCGATAGCCGACTTCACCGAGGCAGTCCAAACAAAAAGATAAAAGAGGTTACTGGCGCAGGCTGCGTGATCGTTCCTCATTTAGGTAGGACCACAGACTATACCGGTATAGTCTGAGGTAGGACCAACAGTACTCTCGTCTAAGCGCTACTGTCAACAAGGCGCAGCTGAAATTTGGAAAAGGGAGGAGGGTCGAAATAGAGGCCATCCTGGGGGAAGGGCTATGTTCCCCCAGATGCTTGGTACGAGGGAACATAGATTTTGGAAGAAAACAGGCCTTGGGTTACTGTAATCACTCAGTTTTCTAAACCTGTGATAATTAGTTTCTAAGCCTGTTGTAGAGGGTGAAAGGTGATGGAGAGAAAATAAAGTTTATTGCTAAGTTTGCAAATAATGTAGTTTGAACGCCTGCATTTTTTTTTTAGTTTTGCTTCGTCACCATAAACTGGTCCAGACTGCCGCTATATGAGTATGAGGGCAGGCACGTATTTTCACGTGCCGTGCAAGTTTTTGCAGTGAGCGATATGCGCACTAAATTTGAGAGTGCGAGCAAATAAAACGGATGTACGAAGCGAAGTCGGGGAGTGCACAGAGAATTTTGAATAGATGGTTTGCTCTAGCAAAGAATATGGGTATACTACAAAGAAGAATCATCCGAGGCTTTCCCTAAATAAAAGGCGAAGACGTTTAAAGAGCAGCGCCGTCAAGTGGCTGCGTGGCGGAGCAGGTCAAGGGAGGTAAACAGACCACATAGCAACAGGTAAATACAGACGATATCGCTCGACTGCATTGGCGTGTTTCTGATGAATCCCGAACATATTTGTCAACAAAATTATTGTGTAATGTGTAGGAAAATGACTCCCTGCAATAATGCTGGTATTTTTGCACATTTGTTTTTTGTCAACATTGTGATACAGAGCTTACAATTTACATGGAAATGGTGAATGAAAACAGTTCGAATTCTACTTATTTCTTTTTTTAAAATTCATACAAACATGAGGCCTTTTTATGATATTCAAGTTGGTGCTGTTGGTGACTGAATCATAAAACAAAACTATTGCAGGATGCCAGAGTGCTAAATTGTATTCATAAATTAATATCCCCCATTGAATAGTAATTAGTGGGCTAAAGAGCGTTGGTTGTCAATTGAACAAAGGGGAACTTGTGAAAATTTAACACTGCTGTGCATAATCATAATTATTGTCAAATTCAGTTCAATTTGTAAATATGTTATTGTTTCCTTTGGTTTAGTTTTCTTTGTTGTTTTTGTATTATTACTTTTTTTTTCTGTTCTGTAACGCTTGTTGTTGTCTTATAATCCGCCCCACAGTTTGTTTGTTTGTTTGTACATTGCTTAAGGTCCAGTTAACTCTTTAGAGTTGTATCTGGACCGTTGGACAGGACAGAGCAATACAACACAGAATGATGACATTAGCTTCATTACACCTCACACGGATCATGTTTACTAATTTAGGAGGCGCTGAAGACGCAAAGTATTCACCTCAATTTTTCGAAGTCCAGGTTTAAAAAAAAACAGTATAAAAGGAAATATAAATATATTAAATAATAAACATAAGAAATTAACAGGCAGGCAAAGGCAATTACTAGTGCCATATGACAGAATGAAGCCACCGTCACCTTCTCAACATCACCTATCCCGTAGTCTTGTGAACCGTGGGGGCACCACTGATGATTTGGCAATCACTTCTCTCCAATTCTCTGTTTTCTGTCTCTCTTAGGGCATCACTCAATCTCACTCTACAATGTTATCTTCCCACCTCTTCTTCTGTCTGTCTTTCTTCCTCCCACTTGTGCTGTCCCCTGTAAGATTATTTTGGATAGTCCATTTGATCTTGTGACATGGCCACATCAAAGCCACCATACTACCAACTAAAATACATTCTGCCTGTTAATTACTTATGTTTAGTATTTAAGATACCAATACGAATCTTTATTGTCCATAGTTAAAATACAATAACATGGAAATTTGTCTTTAGTAGCCTAAAGACTAAGACGGGAAAGATTAAAAACTAAAAGAAATATTAACAGTTTTTGTTATATAAAACATTAATTCAGACACTCATATGCATAACAAATAGCTTACTTCATTGCACAACTCACATCATATTACATTACATCATCACAGTACACAGAAGAAAAATGTAGGTAACTGGGGATATTACAATTTGCTTAAATTTAAGATGCGGATTGCACTTGGTACATAAGAGTGGCCATACAAGTTTCTTTTCCAGGCCGGGGTTCTAAACCTCCGACCTGATTTTTATATTTCCTTTTATACTGTTTTTGAAACCTGGAGTTCGAAAAATTGAGGTGAATACTCTGCGTCTCCAGCGCCTCCTAATTTTATATTCACGAACGACTGCGTGTCGCACCATGATAAGGTAGTCATATTCAAGTGCTCAGATGACACCACGGTAGAGGGTCTGATCCCTAACAATGACGAGGGAGCATACAGGCAAGCAGTGGAGGAGCTAGTGGCTTGGTGCATAGACAACAATCTAGAATTAAACGTCTCCAAAACAAAAGAACTAGTGGTAGATTTTCGTCAAAACAGAAACAACATGCAACCCCTGTCCATCAACGGGGAAGTAGTGGAACAAGTAGACAGTTTCAGGTTTCTCGGCACAACCATTTCCTCAGATTTAGGATGGGAAAAGCACATCACTGGCGCAGGCAAGAAGGGCCCATCAGAGACTATTCTTTCTCCGCCAGCTTAGGAAGTTTCGGATGAGCCAAGCTATCATGGCCAATTTTTACCGCGCCACTGAAGAAAGCATTTTGACCTTTTATTTCATTGTTTGTTATTCCAACGCAAACATCCAAGATAAAGAGCGTTTAGACCGTGTTGTACGCCATGCGTCAAGATGCGTTGGTAGGGCCCTCCCGTCCATCGAGGCTTTACACGCGCAACGTGTCACACGCAGAGCCAAATATATTATCCACGATGAGTCCCACCCCGCCCACGTGCTTTTCCAGATGCTCCCCTCAGGCCGTAGACTCCGTTCCCTCCCCAGCAAAACCACACGCTCACTGAATGGCTTCTTCCCGTGGTCTATCAGACACTTAAATCAAATATAAGAACTATTTAGGCTGCTTTTTATTGTGTGTACTAACTTGTTTAGTCATATTAGTCATGAATTGCGAGAGGGTGCTTCTGTGTGCGAATCTATTTTGGTCATCTGTATATTTGCTCTGTGGGTTCGGGCAAATAGAATAGACCCAACGTTTCCCGGCGTGTCGTAAGAGGCGACTAACAGGGGTGATGTTAGCACGGCATCACTGGGCGAAAGTCTTCTACACAGAAGTCACCGGCCAGGGCGGAGGAACCTCACGTTACTACAGGTTCAACGACCACGTGCTCAGGGCCAAGGCGAGCCACACTGTATTCGTGGATTTCGGCTGTGGCCAACAGCCTGGAGAGGATTGGGCCCTGCCAGGTCTTTTTTGCCCAAGACACAACACATGATGAAGGCTACCCACTAATTCCATGCCGGATCGGTCGTCGCCCGGCTACACAAGGACCGCGCCTTCCGTTGGCCACCAGGACGGAGGTGAAAAGTATGCTACTGATGGACAAATTAGCAAGATCCGCACGAGAAACAACATCGTCATAGGAACCTGGAATGTCAGGACCCTAACTGCGGAAGGAAAATTAGAAGAACTGGCCCACGAGCTGGACCACTATCGATGGAACGTTCTAGGTATCAGCGAACTGCGCTGGAAAGGCCTAGGTGAAACAACGACTGATAAAGGCCACAAGCTCTATTTCAGCGGTAGAGATGACAGGCACGAACACGGCGTTGGATTCTTGGTCCACAAGAACATTCTAGCCACTGTCATGGGTTGCCGCCCAGTCTCCAGTAGACTCATTACCATCCGTCTGAGAGCAACTCCTTTCAACATTACCATCATCCAGGCCTATGCCCCAACATCAGACTATGAAGACAGCGAAGTGGAGGATTTTTATGAAAATATACAGGCGGTCCTTGACCAAGTGCCGAAGAAGGACATAGTCATAGTGCAAGGCGACTGGAATGCCAAGGTTGGCCAAGATGCGCACCACAACTGGGGAGACACATGCGGACCCCACTGCAACAACGAGACAAATGACAGGGGTCTGAGGCTATTGGAGTTTGCCAGATACAACAATCTGGTACTGGCAAACACGCTTGGTCTCCACAAAAAATCCAGACGATGGACATGGCACAGTCCCCGCGGGGAACATCACAACCAGATCGACTACATCATGGTCAAGAAACGCTTCAGATCAAGCATCAACATTGGCAGGACACGCACTTTTCCAGGAGCAGACATTGGAAGTGACCACGATCTCGTGATGATGTCTTTCCGGCTCCATTTGAAGAGAGTAAATACAGCAAAGTGCACTAGGCTGAAGTTCGACCTGGACAAACTGCAAGACCCGGAGGTGGCAAAAATATTTCAGGCCACAATTGGAGGGAAATTTGCACCACTGCTTATTTTGGGGGCAGGCGAAGTAGATGTCAACACCATGACCAATACCTTCAACTCAGCTGTAACAGATGCCGCCACTGAGATCCTTGGCAAGCACCGACCAAAGAAGAAGCCGTGGATCACACCTGAACTTTTGGATCTGTGTGATAAACGAAGAGAGTTAAAAAAGAAAAAGAACACCTCACAGGGAGCTGATGTCTACCGAAAAATCAACAATGACATCCGAAAAGGCATGCGCACAGCAAAGGAGAACTGGATAGAAGATCAATGCCAGGAAATAGAGAACAATCTGAACAAGAACAACAGCAAGAAGGCCTACCAGACTGTGAAGCGGCTGACAAGTGTTAAACAGCCCAAAGTCTCCACTATCCAAAGCAAGTCTGGCATTTGCCTTACAGAAGAACAAGAAGTCTTGGACAGATGGACAGAGTACTGCTCTGACCTTTACAACCATACACCAAATGGAGACCCATCAGTTCTAGCATGTCCCGAGAGCAGAGAAGAAGAAGAAATCCTCCCAATTCTCCGGGAAGAAGTTGAGGCAGCAGTGCAATCGCTGAAGAAAGGGAAGTCAGCGGGAGTGGACAACATACCAGCGGAACTGCTACAAGCAGGAGGAGAAGCGATGACTGATGCTCTCACCATTATCTGTAACAAGATCTGGCAGAATGGGGAATGGCCTACACCATGGACCCAGTCGCTTGTCATCACTCTTCCCAAAAAAGGTAACCTTCAGGAGTGTGAAAATTACCGCACCATCAGCCTCATCAGCCATCCCAGCAAGGTCCTCCTGAAAATAATACTCAACAGGTTGAAACCACAAGCTGAACAAATCATAGCTGAAGAACAAGCAGGATTCATGGCAGGGCGAAGTACCACTGAACAGATTTTCAACCTCAGAATAATCTGTGAGAAATACCTACAGCACCAACAACATCTATATCATGTGTTCATAGACTTCAAGAAGGCATTTGACCGAGTCTGGCATGCAGCTCTATGGGCAACCATGAAAGTGTACAACATCAGCCCTAAAATTATAGAAGTCATCAAAAGCCTGTATGACAAGGCTACCAGTGCAGTCCTCCATAACAGCGTCATCGGGAACTGGTTCAGAACAACAATCGGTGTGCGTCAAGGATGCCTACTCTCTCCAACACTCTTCAACATCTTCCTAGAGCGCATCATGTCAGATGCTCTTGCAGATCACGAAGGCACAGTCAGCATAGGGGGCAGAGCAATCTCCAATCTTCGTTTTGCGGATGATATTGATGGATTGGCTGGAGAGGAACAAGAACTTGAACAGCTTGTACAGAGGCTTGACACCACCTCCAGAGCTTATGGAATGGAAATAAGTGCAGAGAAGACCAAAATGATGACCAACAACACCAAATGGCATCAACACGGACATCAAAGTACAAGGCCAATCCCTCAACACAGTGCACAGCTTCAAATATTTAGGAGCCATTGTGTCAGACAATGGGTCTCGACAGGAAGTCCTCTCCAGGATCGCACAAACAACTGCTGCCCTGACAAGGTTGAAGCCCATTTGGAAAGACAGAACCATCAGTCTACATTCCAAAGTAAGACTGCTGCGCTCTCTGGTCATCTCCATCTTCCTATATGCTTGCGAAGCATGGACCCTCACAGCAGATCTCCAACGAAGAATACAAAGCATGGAGATGAGGTGCTACAGAAGACTTCTGTGCATTTCCTATACCCAACACATCACCAACGTTGAAGTCCGACAGACCATCACACAAGCCATTGGACAACACGATGACCTGCTCACAGTGGTGAAGAAACGGAAACTCCGATGGTATGGCCACGTCACCAGATCATCAGGCCTTGCAAAGACCATTCTGCAAGGCACAGTGCAAGGAGGTAGAAGAAGGGGGAGACCGAAAAAGAGGTGGGAGGACAACATTCGAGAATGGACTGGTTTGACACTGAGCGAAGCCATGAGGGCTGCTGAGGACAGAGAAAGATGGAGTATGCTGGTTAAGCGATCATCTGTGGTGCCCCTACGACCTTCGGGTTATGGGACAGGATAGGATAGGATAGTATATTTGCTGTGTCTGATGATGTACATTAAAAATCATGCACATGTTTTGTTATCTGTCATTCGGTTGTGTTTGTTGATGTCTGTATTTCTATATATGTACTACATGAGTGTTCTAGTCAGGCGTGGGTCTGCTGTCTAGTCTATATTGGTGGTTACATAGGTCGCACTAGATCTATGCTTTATTTGTTTGTTATGTATCTTGTGCATGCCTGCCGCTGATCTAAAGCATTCTTTGTATCATGTATACTATAACTGTATGTATGTCACATGCCGAATAAATCTTGAATTGAATTGAATGACCTTGTAAACATGATCCGTGTGAGGTGCTATGAAGCTGATGTCATCTGTGTTGTATTGCTCTGTCCTGTCCAACGGTCCTGATACAACTCTAAAGAATTAACTGGACCTTAAGCAATGTACAAACAAACAAACAAACAAACTGTGGGGCGGGACTATAAGACAACAACAAGCGTTAAAGAAAATAAAAAAAGTAATCATGCAAAAACAACAAAGAAAACCAAACAAACAAAAAACCACAAAAACAATTATTTACAAATTGAATTGAATTTGACAACAATTACGATTATGCAAAGCAGTGTTAAATTTTCACAAGTTCCCTTTTGTTCAATTGACAACCAACGCTCTTTAGCCCACTAATCACTTTTCAATGGGGGATATTAATTTATGAATACAATTTAGCACTCTGGCATGCTGCAATAATTTTGTTTTATGATTCAATCACCAACAGCACAAACTTGAATATCATAAAAAGGCCTCATGTTTGTATGAATTAAAAAAAAAGTAGAATTCGAACTGTTTTCATTCACTATTTCCATGTAAATTGTAAGCTCTATATCACAATGTTGACAAAAAACAAATGTGCAAAAATACCAGCAGGGAGTCATTTTCCTACACATTACACAGTAATTTTGTCGACAAATATGTTCGGGATTCATCAGAAACACGCCGATATTGTCAAGCAATATCGTCTGTATTTACATGTTGCTATGTGGTCTGTTTACCTCCCTTGACCTGCTCCGCCACGCAGCCGCTTGGTGTCGCCGTGGCGTCGGTGACGTCACTCGTTTCGCATAGAATCGTGTGATGATTCCTCTTTGTAGTATACCCATATTCGTTGGCTCTAGTGCCAGCAGTGTATTTCAGGTGGGGTGGGGGGTGAGGGGGGGGGAGTTGTACGGGCTGTGGTTGTGTACCATTTGCCCTCTTTCTCAAGCAGTGTGTAGTCCTGCGGTGACCGCCCTGCCATTTCCAGTCGTCCTGGGGCTCATGTCCGTTGTAGGTTATGATATTGTGCTTTTATCTGAACAAAACTTGACGGCTCTGATCATATCCGTATCCCTGGGTATACAATGTTTACGAAAACGTGGCACAGTGGATAAGTCGCCGGTTTCCTATGCCGAAGGTCGCGGGTTCGATTCCCGCAAGGGGCGAACGTATGTGACTTAGGTACGAGACTATTGAGGTCACCGAGGGTTTTCTCCGGGCGCTCCGGTTTCCTCCCTCCCTTCAATAATGGTACAGGATGCAGCCAATATAAAAATTTCAAAAATAAAAATTCGATTTTCTTCCGTCTCCTAATAGCGATCTCCCTGCCTTTACACCACCTGTTTGAGTGATGTATGTGTATTTGGTGTGTGTGAGGGTAAATGAGACAGGTGAGCGTGTATGTTGGTATAGATCGCCGCGCTTTGAGCCTTGGGGAAAGGCGCGTACATAGCATCCTGTATTATTATTATTATTATTATTATTATTATTATTATTATTATTATTATTATTATTATTATTATTATAATTATAAAACAGAAGTAAATTTAAGAGGAAATCTGGGGATGTAATTCCCTGTGTAAAAGACAACATTTGTCAGTATGTTAGCGTGATTGAATCTAACAATAGACAGGATAAAGTAGATGCGTCGGTATTACCTTATTATAAATTTTTTGAACTGTTAAGCTTGCAGCATCGTATATTTTTCTCGATGATGACTATATTGAGACTCTGTATAAAATGTTTATTTTGCTATATGCCGATGACACCGTAATCATTTGTGAATAATTATTCTGCTGAATTACACTTTTCTTTAGATGCTATGCATCAATATTGCACTAAATACAAATTAAAAGTCAATACTGCTAAATCTAAAGTCGTAGTTTTTTTCAAAAGGCAAAGTTAGAAATCGACCTAATGTATTTTACAATGGTGTTAAATTAGATGTGGTATATGATTTTCAGTATCTCGGAATTAAAATTAACTATAATGGTAGCTTTAAACCAGCCCAGAAAAATTTATATGATCGTGCCTCTAAAGCTATGTTTTCTCTTTTAAGAAAAATTAGAAAGCTTATGTTACCACTAGAAATTCAAATTGATCTGTTTGAGAAAACCATTGTTCCTATTTTGTTATATGATTCAGAGATATGGTGCCCTCAAATGAGTGACCTTGCCACTAAACTGCAACTGCGTTTGTATAAACTAATTTTAAAGCTAGGTAAGTCTACTCCTTCTCAAATGATTTTTGGTGAAATGGGCAGGTTCCTCTGGAGTTACAGGCAAAGCAAAGAATGTTAAATTTTTGGTATTAGCTTGTCCACCCTGATAGCAGTAACAAATTGTCCAGCGTTACGTACACGTTTTTGTTTCATATTGATTTGCATAAAGGTTATAAATCCTCATTCCTCGATTCTGTGGGAAAGTGTTAAATAATCTAGGACTTGGTAATTTTTGGTTAAATCAGGGGCTACCCAATATTTTGCCTTCTGCTTCAGTTTATAAGTGTACAATCAAACAATGCCTACATTATCAGTTTATTCAAGGCTGGTTCGAGGAAATAAACAATAATGAAATTTACTATAATTATTGAATGTTTAAGCTACATTTTGAATTTGAAAAATATTTGCATGTTCTAACAACAAATCTTGCAATATCTGTTCTAAAGTTTAGGACACTTAACCACAGAATGCCAGTGCAGAAAGGCAGATATTTTAAAATTCCTAAACACGAACGTGTATGTCAAAAATGTAATAATGGAGATCTTGGTGGCGAGTTTCATTATTTATTTTTGTGTTCACATTTTTGTAACTCGAGATGAGAATTATTAAAATCATATTATTATAAATGTCCCAATGCCATCAAATTTTAGGAATTATTGTAATCTAATAAAAGGTCAGTATTATTAAAGCTTGTAAGCCTAATGAAATTAATAATTAAAGAATTGTAACGTTGTTATCCCATGTCCAAAATTAAGCTAGTTCTGATATTTACGGGTTGTGTGTAACAAAAACAATTTCAGTAGTTTGTCATTGATGTGTTAAGATTGAATTGTATCGTTAGTTATGATTCCTAGTTGCTACCCCCAATCAATTTCTTTTTTTCTTCTTTTCCCCTCTCAATCGCTCCCCCTCCCCGCAATCCCTCTGTGTACATAAATAGTTTTAATTTTAAAAATGTTAAATCTTATATAATTAATTATTTTGCATGTTTGTGTATTATCATTTTAACCATGTCCATGTGCCCTTAATGTTTTTTTTTCTGGAATAAACTTGCCTTGCCTTGCCTTGACAAGAGAAGAGAGCTACATGCACGTCTGTGACCACTCGGACATGTGTCGTCTTTGTGTGCGTTGTTTCGTCGTGTCCGAGGAAAGAACTTGTAGCGTAAGTACCTGCAGGCAATCCCTAAGTGTCCATTTTGCTCGGGTGCAGGCATGTTTGTATAAACATGTATATATTTTATGTTTTGGACGAAAGAAAATATTAGTGGAAAAGTATGCTTTTGAATGCAAGAAAATATTTTATATTTGATTATCTTCAACGTGGTTGCTCTGTGGGTTCGGGCACTGAATAGAATAACCCAACGTTTCCCGGCGTGTCGTAAGAGGCGATTGACAGGGATCATGTCAGCACAGAGTCACTGGGCGAAAGTCTTGTACACAAAAGTCACCGGCCAGGTTCAACGACCACGTGCTCGGGACCAAGGCGAGCCACACTGTATTCGTGGATTTCGGTTGTGGCCAACAGCCTGTAGAGGATTGGGCCCTGCCAGGTATTTTTTTGCCCAAGACACACTGCATGATGAAAAGAACCACTCACTCCATTCAGGATCGGTCGTCGCCCGGGTCACCAAGGACCGCGCCTTCCAGGACGGAGGTGGGAGGAACGGGGGCCTATGGGAGGCATGGTGGCCTAATGGTAGAGCTTTGGCTTGCGGATCTGAAGGTCCCGGGTTCGAGCCCAGGCCGGGGCATTGTGTTGTTTCCTTGGGAAAGACACACTTTACTCCCGTTTCCTACTACTTCGGATGAGAGTATAAACCGAGGTCTAGTTCTGTTTGTGTCGCATATATTCCATTATAACGGACTTTAAAGATCTTGATGCTCATGTCCTATACGGGTGAGTGCCGGTGACAAGAACACACCCAGCATGCACCTAGGTCCTTCTCCCCCATCCCTGGCTGCCCAGGATTGTGCTCAGTTGTCTGGAGCGTTATTACGATGCGCCGAAAGGTTTGAGTTAGATCCTGTATCGGCCAATGCCTTGAGTCTTGTCAAGTACAGCGAGATATGTGTGCTATAAAAATCCTCGATAATAATAATAATAATAATAATAATAATAATAATAATAATAATAATAATAATAATAATAATAATAATAATAATAATAATAATAATAAGTGTGCTACTGATGGACAACTTATCAGGATCCGCACGAGAGACAACATCGTCATAGGAACCTGGAATGTCAGGACCCTAACTGCGGAGGGAAAATTAGAAGAACTTGCCCACGAGCTTGGACCACTATCGATGGAACATCTTAGCATCAACATTGGCAGGACACGCACCTTTCCAGGAGCAGGCATCGGAAGTGACCACGATCTCGTGATGATGTCATTTTGGCTCCACTTGAAGAGAGTAAACACAGCACAGTGCACCAGACTGAAGTTCGACCTGGACAAACTGCAAGACCCGGAGGTAGCAGAAATATTCCAAGCCACAATTGGAGGGAAATTTGCACCACTGCTCATTTTAGGAGCTAGTGAAGTAGATGTCAACACCATGACCACCAATGTCGACTCAGCTGTGACAGATGCCGCCACTGAGATCCTTGGCAAACACCGCCAAAAGAAGAAACTGTTGATCACACTTGAACTTTTGGACATGTGTAATAAACGAAGACAGATGAAAAAGAAAAAGAACACCTCACAGGGAGCTGATGTCTACCGAAAAATCAACAATGACATCCGAAGGAGAACTGGATAGAACAGCAATGCCAGGATATAGAGAATAGTCCGACCAAGAACAACAGCAAGAAAGCCTACTAGACCGTGAAGCGGCTGACAATTGTTAAACGGCCCAAGATCTCCACGATCCAAAGCAAGTGTGGCATATGCCTTACAGAAGAACAAGAAGTCTTGAATAGATGGACAGAGTTTTGCTCTGACCTTTACAACCACAAACCAAACGGAGACTCATCAGTTCTAACATGTCCCCATAACAGAGAAGAGGAAGAAACCCTCCTAATTCTAAGAGAAGAAGTTGAGGCAGCAGTGCAGTGTAATCAATGAAGAAGGGGAAGTCAGCGGGAGTGGACAGCATACCCGCGGAATTGCTGCAAGCCGGAAGGGAAGCGATGATTGACGCTCTCACCATTATCTGTAACAGATCTGGCAGAGTGGGGAGTGGCCTACCCTATGGACCAAGTCCTTGTCATCACCCTTCCCAAAAAGGGTAACCTTCAGGAGTGTAAAAATTACCGCACTATCAGCTTCATCAGCCATCCCAGCAAGGTTGAAACAACAAGCTGAACGAATCATAGCTGAAGATCAGAACAAGCAGGATTCATGGCAGGGCGAAATACCACTGAACAGATTTTCAACCTCAGAATAATCTGCGATAAATACTTACAGCACCAACAACATTCATATCATGTGTTTGTCGACTTCAAGAAAGCGTTTGACCGAGGCTGCATCTCACATCTGACATGCAGCTCTGTGGGCAACCATGAGAGTGTACAACATCAGTCCTAAAATTATTGAAGTCATCAAGAGCCTGTATGAAAAGGCTACCAATGCAGTCCTCCATAACAGCGCCATCGGGAACTAGTTCAGAACAACAATCGGTATGCGTCAAGGATGCCTACTCTCTCCAACACTATTTAATATCTTCCTAGAGTGCATCATGTCAGATGTACTTGCAGATCACAAAGGCACAGTCAGCGTAGGGGGAAGAGCAATCTCCAACCTCCGTTTTGCGGATGACATTGATGGATTGGCTGGAGAGTAACAAGAACTTGAACACCGTGTACAGAGGCTTGAAACCACCTCCAGAGCCTATGGAATGGAAATAAGTGCAGAGAAGACCAACATAATGACCACCCCCGTTACATTTACTGGGCATAATTTGTTCCATGGTTGAGGTCCTATCAATTAACAAATAACTTTCAATGTTTTATTCAGGCTCTCAGACCAAGGGTTTTTTTAGCCAACAAAAGGGGATGGGGAGAAGGGATAGACACAACATACACAAATTAATCTGAACGGCAATACAAGATACAAACGCCGTATCAAACATTGAAGGCAAAACATTTAGTAATGTTATAGCACACAAAGAAAGCATGTGCTGTTGAATATGATAAATAATGTCCACAAAGAAAGAGTGTCAAAGGAAACAAACAATGAAATTAATTTATGCATACACAGTTCCTACAGGCACAGAATTCATCGAAGAAATTATGCACATAGCTCTTCACACAAGACGGGATCACACACGTAATAGCATTTCTGCGGTTTGACACAGACCCGGTGGAACTGCAACAGAAGGATAAATAAATACATAAAATAGCGAAACAACTATACGTTACTTAGTGACATCTCAATACTAATATAACGGCTCAAGTTCATCAGAATTTTCTTTGACTTCGAATTCATTAGTTGAATTAATTGAAATACATTAGGATGATATGTAAGGCACCGTGGCAAAAGAGAAATCCTGCTGTCTTTTAGCAAGGGATGTGTACAACATGTGCAGGGATAGTTCAGTGGTCAGAGCGCACGACTTGTGTGAGTGCATCTTGGGCGACGTGGGTTCGAATCCTGACTTCAGAAAACTATTTTGTAATTGCTGGATATACGGGCCAGCGCCTTGAGAAGCTTTCTGAGCTTGTAAGTGCGCTATATAAGAGAAATCTCTTTATATAGTGAAATTCGTCACTTAACTTATTTAGCTCACAAATGGGACACAACCTGTCTGTTCTGGGTATGTCAATATAATCTCTGGGACTGAATAAAAAGTGATTGTCAACTAAGCCTAAATTGCAACAAGTTTTTGCGCAGCGTCGGAGGTATATTAATCAAATATTTTTGCAACCAAAAATTTTCTTTAAACAACCATAGGTAATGCAAATGTTTTTATCGTGGACATCCATATTTGTTACGGTCCCGGTGAGGTTTTCAAGAGGTGTATTACACATATACAGTGAACTTCGGATATAGTAAAGTGCCCTGGGACCAAATAAATCTTTAGTATAACCGAATATTTAATATAACCAAAAATCCGTTTACAGTAAAGTTTTTAAAGTTTACTTTACTATAACCGAAACTTCGTTTATAATACAGTTTTAGAGGTTTACTTGACTATAACCGACTTTGTTTATAATAACGATTTTAGAGGGTTAATTTAGCATAACCGAAACTTTGTTTTTGTTTTAATTTAACGTTTACGAATCCGACACTCTCATTGTAAAGAGATAGAAAACGCTGGTCTAAAGTGTATGTGGGTGCACAGGGCCGGATCAATCCATTTTCGAGGGAGCGGGGGTGGGGGGGGTGCTAGTCTAGTTCTTTTTAAAGTGTATGGTACGGAGTGGTGAAACACCACAAATAAAACTACCGTAACTAACTGCCTTACATAACGTTCTTCCAGTTGAACAAAAAATTCCATCTTCTTCTTTCTTTATTTTTTAAAATTTTATTTATTTATTTTTTTGTTGTTGCCAAGGGGTGGGGGGGATTACTGCCGCACCCCCCTCCCCTTCCCTCTGGATCCGGCCCTGGTGCAAATAAAGAAGAAGAAAAACAAAACAAATCAGTGAACAAATGACCTCTCGAATTTCCATCTTTTACAAGGATTTCTGCAGACTGTTATCGTCTGTGTGTCTATTTGTCTGTGTGTTCACGTAACTCAACATCGTTCAAAATTGAGCTGACATTTGGTGCGTTATATACATGTACATTAGAATTGGGTCCCATTAATTGATTAGATTCACATAGTTGAACAGTTAAAATAAGACAGTGCAACTCGAACGAATCGCTTTTGTTATTACATATTTTAATTTATATTAATATTTCTGTGTTGGTTTGTTGTCCCTTGCTGAATTCCACACGAAAACTATGTTATCCCATTTTAACTTACACCCCCCAACCTCCCCAGCCCCACACCCCCGGACAGCCGTCTATAAGGCGTCGTGGAGACGTTTCTCTTACCAGAATTGCCAAGAACAAAATTCAAAGTATTTATTTGAGTGGTTGACAAGCTCTCTCTCTCTCTCTCTCTCTCTCTCTCTCTCTCTCTCTCTCTGTCGAACATGGCCTTTTCAAAATTTAGATTTTCTTCTTCTTTGTGTTTCCTCCCCCCCCCCTCGCTCCCCAATGGGTATTACCTATTGCTATCGTAATTACAGGTAAATAGCAATTACGTTACTTAAGTGAACATTATGAATATGCACTCATCGTCAAGATCTATTGTTTCTGGACACAGCCACATGATAACAACTGATATTTCACGAAAGTGAAAAGGTCCTTTTAGCCTTTCGTGTGAAGCCACTAGAAATCCACGGGAAATAGCTGAAAAATATACTTTTTTATGAACACTTGCAGTAGGTCCACTGTCCCTTATTGGATTCCATTACGTTCACATATGTTGATTGATTATTTTTGTTTATTAACTTGGGTATTATAAACTCTTCAAGAATACATCTCCTATTACCCAGTTTGTGTATATTGATTGAAATTTTACAATATTATTTGTTGATGTCCGTGTGTGTAAGTTCACGTTTGTGTGAGTGTGAGAGAGAGAGTGAGAGAGAGAGGGTAAGAGAAAGAGAGAAAGAGAGAGAGAGAAAGAGAAAGAGAGAGAGAGTCCAGTACGGATAAGAGATGTAATAACATGTGAGCCTTCCTGTCCTAATTATTTCAAACCAACCCTTTAATTGGAAAGATAAATCATAAAAGTAGACCAAGAATTGTACATGTTGTACTATCGTCATTGTTGGAAAACAAAAAGTTCACAAAATTAAAGCAAACAAAGACATGAACAAAACCTAAACAATATGGTGGATTAAAAAAAAAAAGATGATTTGTCTCGCATAGCCTTGCAACAGCTTAGGAGTAAATCTCTTCTTTACTTCTCATTTGAAAGTGCAGTCCAGTCAAAACTTTGGATTCCCAGTTCTCCATTGTTTCGGATTCCTCTCAGTACAAAATGTATAATTATAATGTGTTCAACTTATAACACCCTTATTTAGTCATAAACGCATTTCATCATGTATAGCGAAAGTGAAGTTTCTAAGCTAAGGACTCTTTTTCTGCCAAACAGTGAAATCTCTCCTTCGGTTTTTCACTCTCCTTCATAATCACAGTTACTGTTGATGTAGAAATTCCCAATTGTTCAGCAATTTCTTTTTTTTTTTCATCTTTTCATCTTCAAGTGCGTGAATTAGATCTATTTTACGCTTCAGGGTAAGCGTGACGCAACAATGTTGCATGTCAGTAACTCTCATGAAACTTTAATACAGTAATCTCCCTTGAAACTTTATTATTAGCGGCAGCAAAACTCGCCAGTGGCCTTAGAAAACACTTTATTATAAGCGGACTTTACTATATTTTTTTTATTATATCCAATTTTTAAAAACAGAGACAACGAAGAGTTTTGGTCGGGACCAAGACTGGACTTTACTAAAACCGAATATTTACTTTATCCGGCCTTTAGTATATCCGGAGTTCACTGTAAATGGGTATGTCATCTGTAAAGGTGTACTTAATCTGTAAAGGGGTATTTCATCTGTAAAGGGATACTTCATCTGTAAAGGGATACTCCTTTAAAGAGGTACTTCAAATGTAAACGAGTACTTCTGTAAATAACTACTAATTACCTGTTAAATGGGTAAAAGTGTATCGGTTAAGTTAGCAATTGTTAATGGACCCGCTACAATGGCCCACTTTCCCAAAATACTCAGTGTGCTTAGATTCCTTCATTAATATGAGTGTGTTAGCCTTTGGATTGTGTAACAAGTTCTTAACAAATTCATTTACCATGCACATTGTATTACCTTATATTTAGTTTCCGTTACATTACGATATATATATATATATATATATATATATATATATATATATATATATATATATATATATATATATATATATATATATATATATATATATATATATATCGTTCTCTCTCTCTCTCTCTCTCTCTCTCTCTCTCTCTCTCTCTCTCTCTCTCTCTTCTTTAGTTAGTTAGTTATTCATAGCTTACAGGGTCCGGCGGACTGCAAAGAGCCGAATCAGGACCACAAAATCAAGACCACAACTTCGCTGACTCACCCCTGATCCGTATAAAAGATCTGCCGAAACAACCCTAGTGGTAACACTGAAGGCACTTCACCAGCCGGTCACTTTACAATAAAGACATCCCACGCAGGGGACGCTGAGGCAATACCCTAATTTATCGAACCCCCGTTTACAAAAACAAAATAGTATTTTAACATCTTTATAAAATGTCAACAAAACACATACATGTAAAATGCCTACATTGCCAAATAATAACATCATAGGAAGCCCCAGTGACCACCTGGCAGAAAGCGTCCAATATTTTCAGGCTGATCCAACAGACCTCACACACAAATGTGGAGTTTTGTCCCGGAAGAATTTTCAAGAAAAAAGGTAGGTGAGTGGTCTAGCGAAGAAGAAGATAGTACAGTAGATTGATAGAACAGAGTGGGAATGAGAAAGACAGCGACAGTGGGAATTTAAAGCACTAAATTTTCAGAAAGTGGGGATACTATTATACTAAAAACCCCGGCACACCCACGGGGGGAGGAGAAAAAGAAGAAGAAGAAGAATATATATATAGAGAGGAGGGGGTGGGGGCAAAGGGGTGTATGGCGTGGGGAATAAATTGGCAACGGATATGATAAAGAAACGGAAACTCCGGTAGTTACGGTATGGCCACGTCACCAGAGCATCAGGCCTTGCAAAGACCATCCTGCAAGACACGGTGCAAGGAGGCAGGAGAAGATGGAGATAGAAAAAGAGGTGGGAGGACAACATACGAGAATGGACTGGCTTGACACTGAGCGAAGCCATGAGGGTTACTGAGGACAGAGAAAGAGAGTACGCTGGTTAAACGATCATCTGTGGTGCCTCAATGACCTTCGAGGTACGGGATAGGATAGGATGTAGAGATATATGAAATGTGACAAAACAAACATTATTACATCAATAAAATAATATCCAAAAGCTAAGATTGACTACAGGGGGGTGAGTGGGTGGTTGGGAAAGTGAGGGAGGAGCAGGAGTCCTAAGCGCTGATCATGACTTCAATCATTTTAGGGCTGATGTTGTACACTCTCATGGTTGCCCACAGAGCTGCATGCCAGACTCGGTCAAACGCCTTCTTGAAGTCTACGAACACATGATATAGATGTTGTTGGTGCTGTAGGTATTTCTGGCAGATTATTCTGAGGTGGAAAATCTGTTCAGAATATTGGATAACCATAGCTAAATCTAGTATTTATAGTCCTGTAGGACATATAAAAAAAATTTGCAAGTTTATTCTGAGTACTTAGTACATAACAATATCACAAAATTGACTTTCTGTACATGAATATTTCACAAGTGTGACATGTCCTATTAGATTCCTTTGGGGGTAATTTTTAAATATTGTTTGAATACTTATTTTTTTATTTAATTTTACTTCTTGTTATGTGATTGTACTATTTTGTTTAAATGTTATATCCTTTCTATTATCCATGTAACAAATATCCTTTTTCACCACCTTCCTTTTATTTTCCAGTCTAAAATCACTTCGGTGAATAGACGTTTAATGAGATAAACAAACTAACTAATATAATAATAATAATAATAATAATAATAATAATAATAATAATAATAATAATGATAATAATAATAATAATAATAATAATAATAATAATAATAATAATAATAATAATAATAATAAAATAGGAAAAAAATCTGCCTAATCCGAGTTCTGAAGCCTTGATATTGTAAATTACAGTTTGTGTCCTTTTCGACTAACGGTAACAAAGAATGGTTAAACAAATCATACATGACTGAACAATTGTAGTGTACTTTCAGAAGTGCGTGTGATACATATACAACAAATCCTGACGTACCCTTAAGGTCCTTCCACATATCGCATGCAGTCCTCGTCAGTGGACTCTTTAGCCCATCTCTGCCAATCCTATTCCTATCCTATCCCGTTACTCCAAAATCGTTGGGGCACCACAGATGATCGTTTAACCAGCGTACCCGATCTTTCTCTGTCCTCAGCAATCCTCATGGCTTCGCTCAGTGTCAAACCAGTCCATTCTCGACTGTTGTTCTCCCACCTCTTTTTCGGTCTCCATCTTCTTCTGCCTCCTGGCACCGTGCCTTGCAGCATGGTCTTTGCAAATCCTGATGCTCTGGTGACATGACCATACCATCGGAGTTTCCGTTTTTTCACCACTGTGATCATGTCATCGTGTTGTCCAATGGTTTGTGTGATGGTCTGTGGGACTTCGTCGTTGGTGATGTGCTGGGTATAGGAAATGCCCAGAAGTCTTCTGTAGCACCTCATCTTCATGCTTTGCATTCATCGTTGTAGATCTGCTGTAAGGGTCCATGTTTCGCAAGCGTAGAGAAAGATGGAGATGACAAGAAGCGCAGTAGCCTTACCTTGGAATGTAGACTGACGGTCCTGTCTTTCCAAATGGGCTTCAATTCAACCTTGTCAGGGCAGCAGTTGCTTGTGCGATCCTGGAGAGGACTTCCTCTCGTGACCCACTGTCTGATACAATGGCTCCTAAATATTTGAAGCTATGCACTATGTTTAGAGATTCCCCTTGGACTTTGGTGTTGGTGGTCATCATTTTGGTCTTCTCTGCACGTATTTTCATGCCAAAGGCTATGGACAAGCCTCTGTACCAGCTGTTCAATTTCTTTTTCTTCTGCAGGCAATCCATCAATGTCATCCGCAAAACGGACGTTGGAGATTGCTATAACCCCTATGCTGACTGTGCCTTCGAGATCGGCAAGGGCATCTGACATGATGCGCTCCAGGAAGGTGTGGAAGAGTGTTGGAGAAGAGGCATCCTTGACGCATGACGATTGTTGTTCTGAACCAAATCCCGATGGCGCTTTGGTGGAGGATTGCACTGGTAGCCTTGTCATACAGGCTTTTGATGACTTCAATAATGTTAGAACTGATGTTGTACACTCTCATGCTTGCCCACAGAGCTGCATGCCAGACTCGGTCAAATTCTTTCTTTAAATCGTCAAACACATGATATAGATGTTGTTGGTGCTGTAGGAAATACCTACCTACCTATCTTTGCCAGCTAGCCACAGCCTGCATGTTGGGTTGATGAAAAAATGTGTGGTAAGGGTAGGGCGGGGGGGGGTGTGAGTGGCAGAAGAGGGGAAGGGGGGTAGTTGACAGTGATGTATTAAAAAAATATAACGCTAAATTTGTGTCATATGGTAGAAATAATTTTGTTCTATGTGAAATAAAAATATTATTTGGAAACAATGGCCCTTCCCCCAAAGAACAACTACTACAACAAACAACAACAACAACAAAAATATATAGGTCTTATAATAAAATAAAATGTTAATACTATTTAAAAGAAAAAAAATTAAAGAAGTCATCTTTACACGCTAGTTACATCAAAAGTTATAAAGGAAATGTAAACACATTGTTTTTAGTGTACACACACTCCCCCCCCCTACACACACACACACACACACACACACACATATACAGTGAACTCCGGATATACTAAAGGCCGGATAAAGTAAATATTCGGTTTTAGTAAAGTCCAGTCTTGGTCCCGACCAAAACTCTTCTTTGTCTCTTTTTTTAAAAATCGGATATAATTAAAAAAATATAGTAAAGTCCGCTTATAATAAAGTGTTTTCTAAGGCCCCAGGCGAGTTTTGCTGCCGCTTATAATAAAGTTTCAAGGGAGATTACTGTATTAAAGTTTCATGAGAGTTACTGACGTTCATAATGGCGCAACATTGTTGCGTCACGCTTACCCTGAAGCGTAAAATAGATTTAATTCACGCACTTGAAGATGAAAAGATGAAAAAAAAAGAAATTGCTGAACAATTGGGAATTTCTACATCAACAGTAACTGTGATTATGAAGGAGAGTGAAAAACTGAAGTGGAGATTTCACTGTTTGGCAGAAAAAGAGTCCCTAGCTTAGAAACTTATAAAGCAAATTAGACTTCACTTTCGCTACACATGATGAAATGCGTTTATGACTAAATAAGGGTGTTATAAGTTGAACACATTATAATTATACATTTTGTACTGAGAGGAATCAGAATCAATGGAGAACTGGGAAACCAACGTTTTGACTGGACTGCACTTTCAAATGAGAAGTAAAGAAGAGATTTACTCCTAAGCTGTTGCATGGCTTTGCAAGACAAATCATCTTTTTTTTTAATCCACCATATTGTTTAGGTTTTGTTCATGTCTTTGTTTGCTTTAATTTTGTGAACTTTTGTTTTCCAACAATGACGATAGTACAACATGTACAATTCATGGTCTACTTTTATGATTTATCTTTCCGATTAAAGGGTTGGTTTGAAATAATTAGGACAGGAAGGCTCACATGCTATTACATCTCTTATCCGTACTGGACTCTCTTTCTCTTTCTCTCTTTCGCTTACCCTCTCTCTCTCTCTCACTCTCTCTCTCACACTCACATAAACGTGAACTTACACACACGGACATCAACAAATAATACTGTAAAATTTCAATCAATATACACAAACTGGGTTATAAGAGATGTATTCTTGAAGAGTTTATAATACCAGAATTAATAAACAAAAATAATCAATCAACATATGTGAACGTAATGGAATCCAATAAGGGACAGTGGACCTACTGCAAGTGTTCATAAAAAAGTATATTTTTCAGCTAATTTCCCGTGGATTTCTGGTGGCTTCACACGAAAGGCTAAAAGGACCTTTTCACTTTCGTGAAATATCAGTTGTTATCATGTGGCTGTGTCCAGAAACAATAGATCTTGACGATGAGTGCATATTCATAATGTTCACTTAAGTAACGTAATTGCTATTTACCTGTAATTACGATAGCAATAGGTAATACCCATTGGGGAGCGAGGGGGGGGAAGGAAACACAAAGAAGAAGAAAATCTAAATTTTGAAAAGGCCATGTTCGACAGAGAGAGAGAGAGAGAGAGAGAGAGAGAGAGAGAGAAAGAGAGAGAGAGAGAGAGAGAGAGAGAGAGAGAGAGAGAGAGATTGTCCAACCACTCAAATAAATACTTTGAATTTTGTTCTTGGCAACTCTGGTAAGACAAACGTCTCCACGACGCCTTATAGACGGCTGTCCGGGGGGGGGGGGGGGGGGGGGGGGGCTGTGGGGCTGGGGATGGTGGGGGGTGTAAGTTAAAATGGGAAAACATAGTTTTCATGTGGAATTCAGCAAGGGACAACAAACCAACACAGAAATATTAATATAAATTAAAATATGTAATAACGAAAGCGATTCGTTCGAGTTGCACTGTCTTATTTTAACTGTTCAACTAAGTGAATCTAATCAATTAATGGGACCCAATTCCAATGTATATGTATATAACGCGCCAAATGTCAGCTCAGTTTTGAACGATGTTGAGTTACGTGAACACACAGACAAATAGAAGCACAGACGATAACAGTCTGCAGAAATCCTTGTAAAAGATGGAAATTCGAGAGGTCATTTGTTCACTGATTTGTTTTGGTTTTCTTCTTCTTTATTTGCACCAGGGCCGGATCCAGAGGGAAGGGGAGGGGGGGTGCGTGCGGCAGTAATCCCCCCCCACCCCTTGGCAACAACAAAAAAATAATAAATTTTAAAAAAGTAAAGAAAGGAGAAGATGGAATTTTTTGTTCAACTGGAAGAACGTTATGTAAGGCAGTTAGTTACGGTAGTTTTATTTGTGGTGTTTCACCACTCCGTACCATACACTTTAAAAAGAACTAGACTAGAAACCCCCCCCCCCCACCCCCGCTCCCTCGAAAATGGATTGACCCGGCCCTGTGCACCCACATACCCTTTAGACCAGCGTTTTCTATCTCTTTATAATGAGAGTGTCGGATTAGTAAACATTAAATTAAAACAAAAACAAAGTTTCGGTTATGCTAAATTAACCCTCTAAAATCGTTATTATAAACGAAGTCGGTTATAGTCAAGTAAACCTCTAAAACTGTATTTAAAACGAAGTTTCGGTTATAGTAAAGTAAACTTTAAAAACTGTACTGTAAACGGATTTTCGGTTATATTAAATATTCGGTTATACTAAAGATTTATTTGGTCCTAGGGCACTTTACTATATCCGAAGTTCACTATATATATTTAAACCAAATCCCTCCAGCAGAATGGGGGAAAAATGATTAAAAAAACAAAACCCTCCCAGAACGATGACATCACTCGACATGCATACATTTTTGTCATCTGGTAGGGATCGTTATGTTCCAACAACAAACGGAAGTGTTTAAAATAAAATCCGTCCATTTGTTTTAGTGAACAGTCCGCAATAGTGAGATGGACGGACTGTCAAAAACAGTAGTTCCCAAGCTTAAGCTTCGGGGACTAACAAACAAAACACCTGTGTTTGTGCACTCACTTAGCCACCAGCCGCGTTCAAGCAGCAGACGCGCTTCATGAAATCTTCGCTGTGGAAGTCATGCCAGAGAAAACAGAGAGGTATAAACTAATATAATAAGTCCATGGCAGAGACATCACCACGGGGATCATGGTTGTGTGTGTGTGTGTGTGTGTGTGGGGGGGGGTGTTTGTTTGTTTGTTTGTTTGTGTATGTGTGTGTGTGTGGAAATGTTTGTGCGTTTAATACAATTCTCATTCATTCATTCATTCATTCACCCAATGCAATGTTCAGCCTAAAGGGAAGTCCAAATTTTTGAACGTTACATTTTATACTCCATTTATGATAGACCTGAGAGGACATAGACCTTGGTGACATAGGCTTGGATGAACGTAGAGCTGAGGGAACATAGAACTGATGGAACATAACCTTTGGGGAACACTGGACCGACCCTATTCAAACTTGTTAGAATGGCAGCTTCATGCATGCCTAAACAAGACCTTCTAGTTATAGGTCCCTTTTGTACACTATTGATTAGTGAGTGGTATGGGTCTTTGCACGCCATGGCATTGGCATGATGGTACGTCCAATCCTACTAGGATCAATGATTGATGGCGGGTCCTGGTACAAGATCACTAAAAATCAATACCTCATTCTCTTTCCTCACAAACCCTAGCTACGCACAGCCTGCTACAGCAACGACATCAGCAACAAAGGCATCAAAGCATAATACAAAATACAGATTTTTTTTCCCCAGCCCAGTGTCAGCATTGTACCGCACATGGCAAATGCCGCCACAATGTCGGTACACGATCACACACACACACACGCGTGCACACAGGCACGCACGCGCACATCTCTCTCTCTCTCTCTTTATTCTCTCTGTCTCTCTCTCTGTCTCTACTGATAACTTGGGAAGAGACGTGTATGTTTCTAAGTCTGTATCTATTATTTGGTTTTCTTGAATAGTCACATCTCAGTATTACATGTTATTTATAAGATAGGCTCTTCTTGTATAGCAAATAGAATAAAAACAATGCTACCGAAATTTACTAACGAAGATCAAACAGGCTTCGTGGCTGGTAGGTACATAGGAGACAATTTATGACTATTGTATGATTTTATCCAATATTTAAAAGAAAAAAACCTCCCTGGTCTTTTAGTCTGAATGGGCCAAAATATTAAAATTATTTCCCTTGAATATGCAAATGTTCAGCCGATAGGTGCGCCAATAGTCGCGTACTTCCCTGTTCAGGTCGTGGATCAAAATCTAGTTTTAAGTCTTTTTTGATGTCGGTATATATCTTCAGCTTTCATAGGCGACCCCAAATGTTTTTTTGCTTGGTGAAATGTTTGGAGTGATTATGTACATGTTGTCAGTACTACAAACGATTTATTTTGTGAAAAGTCTGTCAGGCCGAGCAAGACACATCTTACATGCTTACAGTGTGCAGAAGGCCCCATGCCTGCAGCGCATTCACACTGACATTCCAAAACTGTTCCTTTTTCTGTCAAAGAAATGTCAACTTTGTACATAAGACCAGTTTTCATTTCAGCCCGAACTTCAGCATGAATCTAAGTAACTGACTACTGGATGCAAGCTCTAACATAATTGACATATTTGTTCTGGTACAAATCTTTAGCTTTTTTGTCTATATCTTTGCTCATGGGATTCAAAAAGGCTGCAACCTGCTCTGTGCTGATGTTAGGTATATGTACTTCTATATGCAAGTCTTTGTAGTTAGTGATAGGTGGTAACTCCATTTTGAACTCCGAAGTTGCTATGTCTCCTTTGCCAAAGTTGTCATTTCGATCATACGACTCAAGTCTGAAATCATACATAATATTTTTTTTTTATAGTCTAGTCATATAATATATATTAATAATAACAAATTTTTATAGAGTTCGGTACTCCAGCAGATGGCGTGACGTTGTTGTTGTTTGTAGATTATAGTCACACGACACTTTCGCATATAGGTGACTACTGGACCGATTTATACTGACACCAGCGGGCCAGTTGTTGGTAAAGGGGAAAATAATATGATCACACGTTGACCAATCCGGGATTCGAACCAGCGACCTTTCGGTTACTAGCAAGACGCTCTTACCAACTGAGCTACCCGGCCCCACATGGCGTGACGCAACACGGTGTACAGTTATTACAAGGGGCTCGATCACGTAGGCCTATTTACTACCGGAAGTACGCTACCCTAGGCGCACTCTATCGGATTGTCTTCCCCGAAGGTGGAGTTTTTTGGCTCATTGATCTTGAAAAAGCGTTTGACTCTGTGAATTGAAATTGCATGCACAAGGTCTTACAATTGTTTGGCTTTGGAGAAGATATGTCGTTGGATATCAGCCTTCTATAATAACATAAAATCCTCTGTGGTAGTAAATGGTAAAGCTTCTGCTAGTTTCATTATTACACGAGGATACAGACAGGGTGATCCAATTTCTCCATATTTATTTATTTTGTGTGCAGAATTACTGGCAAATAAAATAAGGGAAAACAAAGAAATTAAGGAATACATATTTCAGAGACGGAATGAAAAGTGAGTCAGTTTGCTGACGATACTTCATTACTTTTAGAAGGTGACAAACATTCTTATGAAAATCTATTTCAGACGTTAAATGATTTTGAGAACCTCTTCGGCTTAAAGTTGAATTATGAAAAATCCTGTAATGTATGGCTTGGTAATAAACAAAATAGTGACATTACATTTTTGCCTAACATAAAAATGACTTGGAATCCAGCATGCACAGTTTAAAATCCTAAGGCTCTGGTTTACAAGCGATCTTACTACAATAACAGAAATAAATTTAACAGATAAATTTAACGAGACTAAAAAAATATTTAATATTTGGTCAAAGAGATCTATCACTCCATTGGAAAAAGTTGCAGTACTAAAATCTTTGATATTATCCAAACTCACTTATTTATGGATTTTATTACCTAATCCTCCCAATAGAATAGATAATAGAACGGGAACAAAATATGTGCTATGACTTTGTATGGGACAAAAAGACAAGAGATAAAATTAAACGGGCAATAGCAATTCATAGTGCCCAGAACGGAGGTATAAATTTGCCCCATATAGAAACACAAATTACATCCTTAAAATTTAATTAGTTGAAAAAGTGTATCCAAGGGCATAATCCTAAATGGAAAGCAACTTTAAAAGGAATACATCCAGATATACAAAAGCTAAAGGCATATGGCGCAGGTGTGTTAAAACTGGAGAATAATTTTGTAGATCAGTTTTGGAAGGATGTATTTAATAGTTATAACATTTTGTACGATAAAGTGGATATTTGCACTGACCAAGAGATGTTTATAAAACTATTTTATTAACAAGTTCAAAATTGACAGTGAAATGGTATATTTTGATGAATGGACCAAAAAAGACATATTTTGTAAAGGATTTGATGAAAGATAACGGCACTTTTTAACAGTACAAGAATTTAAAAGCAAATTTAATATTGATGTGCCTTTTTTGACGCATTTTGGATGTATTTGTTCCATTAGAAAGTGTATGAAGGAAAATAATATTCAGCTAATAAATAATGATTGTAATTATATAAATTATAGTAAAACCTATGGCGCATTATGAAGGGCTACAAGAGGAGCAAAATATTTTTATGAAATACTTTTGGGTAAACCATTGCAGTTTAATGCCCCTAAAAACTGGGAGAAAATTTTGGGAACTGATATCGAATGGTCGATGGTATTCATGGCAATAAAACAAATTAAAGTAAAACTGACGTGGTTTCAGATGAAAATCAACTATCGAGCAACAAAACAAATGAAAGAAGTAAAACTGAAGTGGTTTCAGATGAAAATCAACTATCGAATTATTTTAACTAACTCCGTTTTGAAACAAATGCGAGTGATACCAAACATTTTGTGTAATTTTTGTAATGCAGAAAAAAATTCAGCAATTCGTTATTTGTGGAACTGCATGCATGTTCGAATGTTTTGGAATGACTTTGTAAGAATTCTGAAGGACAAATGTTGTAATTGTGACAGACTTGCACTGAATCCAATCTTAGTACTTTTTGGACTGGATGGCAAAGCGAAGGCTGATGAAGGTTTTTCACATATTTTATTGCTAGCAAAATTTTTTATAAACAAATGCAGAATAAACAAAACGAAACCATCATTGCAAGTATTTTAAAGAGTCATTAATCAAACATATAAAGTAGCTAAATATGTTTTTCAGATGAACATGAATTATGACAAGTTCACAAAAAGAAATGGGCAGCTTACAAACAATTTATAGAAGAAATAGACCATGGAACATGAATAAAGTGTACAATCGAACGTAAGACTAAGATGGAATGTGTATCATGCTTTGGAACTGTTCGCATATGCTTTTGTATAATCGGTTTATTGTTGTTTTTTTAAAAATCCTCAAGTTCACTGTATGTTAAACTTCTGCCAATGTTTGAAACACAAGTTTCCAATAATACATGTGTGCTAAAAATGTATTCTGCATGACAAATAGTCAAGCTTGTAATTTCTCTTTTAGAGATGAGTAAAGATGTATTGTATTGTATTGTATTGTATTGTAGTGTATTGTAGTGTATTGTATTGTACTGTATTGTACTGTATTGTATTGTAGCGTGTAGCAAAGAGAGGAATTCGGTGGAAGGGGTTGGTGGGGAGGGCTAAAGACAGGATGGGGGCCCTTTTGGGATGGGGGACGAAGGTAGCGTTTGGTGGGGACAAATGCAATATATACGTGGGACACTTCCAGGTGACGGAGGGGAAGGGGGAGGTGAGCGGGTGGCAGATCGGGGTGTTATACCGGGTATACTTTGGATAAGGCATAGTCTTCAGTGTTCCAAGAAACACAAAAAAACTAGCTTGATCAAAGGGCTGGAAGAAGAATAAAAGTGTACATGTATGTGAAAGTTATTTGTGATTGTCTTTGTCCCAGCATGCAGTACGAAAGAATCTGAGCACAGGAACAGCCTAATAACTGCACGATTGCCCAGTAAGGCCAACAGAGGACTAGCCTGTGCCTGCCATGTGCATTTCCTGGGGATAGTTTACCCTCACACGTCAACATGATTTGCATTCAGATTATGATTGATATTATTTCGATAATTTAGGTTCTAGGATTGCTCAATCCGTAGACGATCGAGCTCTTTAATTAGAGGTGACACCTTGGAATCCAGATCACCCCCCGGCATTGCCTGGCTGTACGCACTGGCTTTCTTACTGCTTCGATCAGCCTCTATGTTGTTTCAGTGCGTACATTTTAAGTGGGATTAGATGAAGAAAGAAAGTTAGGGAGAAAATGTTAATTTGTATAATTTGGCCCAACAAAACTGTTGTGTTTTGTGACATGGGTGGCGCTTCGTCACGGCTGCGATGGTTTGCTGGGAAGGCGACCAGTTTCCATTCTGTAGCCGACATGAGAGCATAAACCGATGAAAAAGGACATAGTGTCCACACACACAAATGTCGAAGGCAATTAAAAGATTTTAAGTAAATTAATGAATCCTCTCCTCTCCTCTCTCTGTGTCTGTCTGTCTGTCTCTCTCCCTCTCAAAGGTATAAATCATTACAAGTAAATAAAGGATGCGCACTTGGATTAGATGCCGGTCGTTCGTCATCTGAAGACCTGCATCAATTTGTAATAAGAAAGCTGTTCAAATTTCGGTCGTATGGTTTTTAGTTTTATTTTGTTTTTATTTTTTTTATGTTTGATACTTTAGTGTCCCTTTTTATCGTGGAATTCTGGGCAGACTGCCCTGATGAAGGCGTGCTGTAGTCGCAGCCTTTGGCGCGCCCTAACCCAGCCTACCTAATATATTTGTACTCGCGGCCTCAACGCTCGCGAGTAAGCATGCAATGAAATTCCAAACAGAATAACAATACTCTGTCCATCTATCAAAGACTTCTTGTTATTCTGTAAGGCATATGCCACACTTGCTTTGGATCGTGGAAACCTTGGGCTGTTTAACGCTTGTCAGCCGCTTCACAGTCTGGTAGACCTTCTTGCTGTTCTTCTTGTTCAGAGTGCTCTCTATTTTCTGGCATTGATCTTTTACCCAGTTCTCCTTTCCTGTGAGGTGTTCTTTTTCTTTTTAATCTCTCTTCGTTTATCACACAGATCCTAAAGTTCAGGTGTGATCCAAGGCTTCTTCTTTGGCCGTGCTTGCCAAGGATCTCAGTGGCGGCATCTTTCACAGCTGAGTTGAAGGTAGGGTAATGGTGTTGACATCTACTTCACCAGCTCCAAAAATGAGCAGTGGTGCAAATTTCCCTCCAATTGTGGCTTGGGATATATCTGTCACCTCCGGGTCTTGCAGTTTGTCCAGGTCGAAGTTCAGTGTAATGCACCTTGCTGTGTTTACTCTTTTTAAGTGGAGCCGGAAGGACATCATCGAGAGATCGTGGTCACTTCCAATGTCTGCTCCTGGAAAACTGCGTGTCCTGCCAATTTTGATGCTTGATCTGAAGCGTGTCTTGACCCTGATGTTGTCAATCTGGTTGTGATGCTCCCCGCTGGGACTGTGCCATGTCCATCGTCTGGATTTTGTGTGGAGATCAAGCGTGTTTGCCGGTATCAGATTGTTGTATCTGGCAAACTCCAAGAGTCTCATTACCCTGTCATTTGTCTCGTTATTGCTGTGTGGTCCACATGTGTCTCCCCAGTTGTGGTGCGCATCTTGGCCAACCTTAGCATTCCAGTCGCCTTGCACTATTCCTATGTCCTTTTTCGGCACTTGGACAAGGACAGACTGTAGATGTTCATATAAATCCTCGATTTCGGTGTCGTCATAGTCTGATGTTGGGGCATTGACCTGGATGATGGTGATATTGAATGGTGTTGCTCTCAGACGGATGGTAATGAGCCTACTGGAGACTGGGCGCAACCCATGACAGTGGATAGATTGTCTTTGTGGACCAAGAATCCAACGCCGTGTTCGTGCCTGTTATCTCTCTTGCTGAAATAAAGCTTGTGGCCTTTGTCAGTCGTTTTTTTTACCTAGACCTTTCCAGCGCAGTTCGCTAATACCTAAAATGTTCCATCGATAGTGGTCCACCTCGTGGGCAAGTTCTAATTTCCCCCCGCAGTTAGGGTCTTGACATTCCAGGTTCCCATGACGATGTTGTCTCTCGTGCGGATCCTGCTACGTTGTCCATCAGTATCACACTTATCAGCTCCGTCCTGATGGCCAACGAGAGGCGCGGTCCTTGGTGACCCGGGCGACGACCGATCCGGTATGGAGTGAGTGGTTCTATTCATCATGCAGTGTGTCTTGGGCAAGAAAGACCTGGCAGGGCCCAATCTTCTCCAGGCTGTAGGCCACAGCCAAAATCCACGAGTACAGTGTGGCTCGCCTTGGCCCCGAACACGTGGTCGTTGAACCTGTATTAACGTGAGGTTTCTCCGTCCTGACCGGTGACTTCTGTGTAGAAGCTTTCGCCCAGTGATGCTGTGTTGACGTCACTCCTGTTAGTCGCCTCTTACGACACGCCGGGGAACGTTGGGTCTATTTTATCCAGCACCCGAACCCACAGGTCAACGATATCATTTGTGTCAGCCAAAACTGGTCAATTTTTCGAGATATATATATAAATTGACCAGTTTTATATATATATATATATATATATATATATATATATATATATATATATATATATATATATATATATATATATATATATATATATATATATATATATAGATAGATAGATAGATAGATAGATAGATAGTAGCACAGGGCAAAGGGATTACTGGCGGTCAAACGCCCAACCCCAATATTTATGAGATCATGTGATGCAACGAGTTATGTCTTGCTTTATAAGATTCCTCCAACTACCAGCACTTTCACGCAAGTAGCAGACAAAGTGGTACGTTTTTCAGTTCGACGTTGTTGTACTCGCCTGGTTTATAGTAATTTCATACTTCTTTCAAGTTCAATGCCATCGTCTAGATAGCAAATGAAACAAAATGTCTCTCTGTTTCGTTGTTAGAGGGATCTGTCAGCCTTCAGCCAGAGCTGTTAGATCTAAACTATTGTGAAAGGTTTTCCACTACATTCCATAGATAAGCAGTAAGTCAGACTGGGGTTAAAAGCCCATAGCAGCATCGTGGTAAGACGCCTACCTTGGGCCTTTTACTCCGTATACAAGGGTTCTTGCCCCCTTATTGTTTTGAATGAAGAACTGACTAGGAGTTCACATAGACTGCTGCTGAATTATGTGTGTATATTTGAATTTTTTCATTTATTTTGCATATATTTTCTTTGAAACTAAATCTGACATAAACTTTTTAAAATCGCCTACGGACATGACGAGAACTTACAAAGGGATGTATGGCCAAGACAACTTGTCGGCAGCACTAAAAGCTGTCAGCGATGGAGTTCCCCCTCATTCGAGTCAGCAGACTTTGGTGTTCCGGCACAAAAAATCACAGGCGGCGGAAGCTGCTCAGGATTGGGGAGGGGGGGGGGGGGGGGGGGCACACACACATTTTGTTCACTGACATTTACAGTATTACTGACAATAAATAAAAATAAATAAGACGTCAATTTCACACAAATTAAATAACACATTTTAAATAAATAAATTAAAAAAAAATAATAATATTAATAATAATAACAGCCACAACAACAACAACAATAATAATAATAGCAATCGGCATTAAAAAAAAACTCAACAGACCTACATTATGATTTTTTGACAGCTACCGTCACAATAGACTTGGGGTACTTCCTCCACATCTACCCTTATTAAAATCATTTCAATCAATCTTTAAATTCATTAAAAAAAAAAAAGAAATAAATCTACTGGTAATGTACTAATGATCCATCCTTAAAATTGTTTTTTTTTTCAAGTTTCATTGCGAAAAATTATTTAAAACAGAAATAAAGAATGGACTTACCGGCAAAATCATTTCTTCCTCAATTTAAAGCGTTATCGACTACTGTTTCTTTTGAAGTGACGAGGCCGGATGTTAAAAATACGAAGTTAAATGGTTTACGGAAGCTTCCCCGGGTCAGTACAAAGAATATAGTGAGTAGTATTCACCGGATCAAAGAATGCGGCATCTCTCTCTCTCTCTCTCTTAGGAGCTTTATCGTTATATATCGTTGTTTTTTTTTCTCTTTCCATTAAAAAAAGTTTAATTTAAGGGGCTGAGAATTGGGGTAGGGGAAGAAAGGGGGAAAATATTGGTTTGAACCTCCAAATAATGTTTTTTGAGGGGCTGAATATTGGGGGGGGGGGGGGGCAAATGTATAGGTTTCCCCCCCCCCAACAATATTTTTCGGGGGGGGGGGGGAGGGGAAGGGGGGGCAATCGGGAGACAAAGTAGTGGCTGAACCTGGGGTTTTAAATTTCGGCAGATACCACAATACCATTTCTCCCAGGATAGAGTGGCGGCTGAAGGCTCACGTTGTGGACATGCAGATTCGACTACATGGACACAGAATGCGGGATGTACAGCGCCTTGAGTTTGATGTTGCAGAGAAAGCTCACGTCAGCCACCCAATCAACAGTCACAAACTTCAACATTTAGCAAACTCAAGCAAAAAGCATCGCTCGTGTTAGGCGCTTAAAAAAAAAAGAAAGAAAAAAAAGAACGATGTTTCATTTACAGGAAATAAACTTAGTTTACAAAGACACTACACAGAAATCAATACAGGAACGAGGAAAAGGACAATGCCAAGGTCACTATGGCAACATACGACCCTAGGACACATAAATAAATAAAATATTCTGCATTTAAATACAAACAATGTTATTACTACATAACTAATAACAATCAATAGATCTACATGTTCAAAGGGAGGGAAGATAAATTATCTCATTCTTTCTCTCACACACAGGTACATATCTTCTTTGACTTTTATTTTTAAAAAAAAAAAGAAAGAAAAAAAAAAGAGAACAAAACTGGTCCTGATTTGGCTCGGAAGAGTCCGCTATAATCGTGTAAATGTAAATTTTAAAAAAATAAAGTTCTTCAATCTCCTGACTACCCCTATCCTCGGATCAGGATGTGTCTTCTTTCAACATAGTTGTGGTCTTGATTCGGCTATTTGCAGTCCGCTGGACCCTATAAACAGTGAGGTTTAGCGGACTTTTTCGAGCCAAATCAGGACCAGTATAACCGAACCAGGACCACAAAATTAAGACCACAACTTCGCTGAAAGAGGACTCGCCCCTGATCCGCATGAAAGATCTGCCGAAACAACCCTAGTGGTAACACTGAAGGCACTTCACCAGCCGGTCACTTTACAATAAAGACATCCCACGCGCAGGGGACGCTGAGGCTATACTCTAATTCATCTAAGCCCCGTTTACAAACACCTCATTTTTTTTTCTTAACAAATCTCGCCATGTTTGTTTTAACAAATTACTGCAAAAAGGATTTTTTTTTCAATAGTCAAAGGAGTTAATCCACACTTTTTCTTGTGTGCGTAAGCTTTTTGCACATATAAAATATGTTGCAAATAGCATGCAATTATACGTAATTATCACACCTAACTTGATTCGACGAGCAGATCACGAAAAAGTTCTCTTTGCAGCTGAAAGTGTACACATTGTTGCGGTGCCACACAGTTATTCTCTCCTGCTCTGCGCTTCACTTTCACAGCCGCCACTATGACCCCTAGATCTAATCAACCCATTTTCAAGACACGCAACTCTTGTAAAAGGCAACGCAAAATGAGGGGAGTTTTCCGTCTGGGTATAGTCTGTGCTATCACACAAGCCATTGGACAACACGATGACATTCTCACAGTGGTGAAGAAACGAAAACTCCGATGGAATGGCCACGCCACTAGAGCATCAGACCTTACAAAGACTATCCTGCAAGGAACGGTGCAAGTAGGCAGAAGAAGAGGGAGACAGAAAAAGAGAGGAAGGACAACATTGGAGAATGGACTGGTTTGACACTGATTGAAGCCATAGGGGTTGCTGAAGACAGAGAAAGATGAAGAAATTAGTTATTCATTGCTTACAGGGTCCTATCTTATCATATTCTATCCCGTAACTCGGAGGTCGTAGGGGCACCACAGATGATCGTTTAACCAGCGTACTCCATCTTTCTCTGTTCTCAGCAATCCTGATGGCTTCGCTCAGTGTCAAACCAGTCCATTCTCGAATGTTGTCCTCCCACCTCTTTTTCGGTCTCCCTCTTCTTCTTCCTCCTTGCACTGTACCTTGCAGGATGATTTTTGCAAGGCCTGATGATCTGGTGACGTGGCCAAACCATCGGAGTTTCCGTTTCTTCACCACTGTGAGCAGGTCATCGTGTTGCCCAATGGCTTGTGTGATGATCTGTCGACTTCGTTGTTGGTGATCTGCTGGGTATAGGAAATGCCCAGAAGTCTTCTGTAGCACCTCATCTCCATGCTTTGTATTCTTCGTTATAGATCTGCTGTGAGGGTCCATGTTTCGCAAGCTTATAGGAAGATGGAGATGACAAGGGAGCGCAGCAGTCTTACCTTTGAATGTAGACTGAATCAGGACCACAAAATCAAGACTACAACTTTGCTGAAAGAGGACTCACCCCCAATCCGCATAAAAGATCTGCCGAAACAACCCTAGTGGGAAAATTGAATGCCCTCCACCGGCCAGTCACTTTACAATAAAGGCATCCCACGCAGGGGACGGCTGAGGCTTTACCCCAACTACTCGAACCCCCGGTTACAAAAACAAAATAGAATACAAACATCATTATAAATCATCAACAAAACACATACATATAAATTGCCTATAGTGCTAAATAATAACATCATAGGAAGCTCTAGTGATCACCCGGCAGAAAGCGTCCAACACTCCCAAGCTGATCCAACAGACCTCATACACAAACAAGGAGTCTTGTCCAGGAAGAGTTTTCAAGAAAAAAGGTAGGTCATTGATCTAGCGAAGAAGAAGATAGTATAGCAGAGTGATAGGACAGATCAGGAATGGGAAAGAGCAAATGAGGAAGACAGCGACAGTGGGAATTTAAAGCACTAAATTTCCAGAAAGTGGGGATACTATTTATACTGAAACCAAGTAGTAGTAGTAGTAGTAGTAGAATAGTTATTTAGTTAAATCTTTAATTTATTTATTTGTTTTGTTTGTATTATTATTATTATTAGTAGTAGTAGTAGTAGTAATATTATTATTATTATTATTATTATTATTGTTATTATTATTATTATTATTATTATTATTATTATTATTATTATTATTCCTACTTTAAAAAAATATAAGAATAGTGTGCTGCTGTACGTGCTCAATGGTGTAAATATGGTCAGTGACGTTTTGTTTGTTTTTGCTGAAGTTGGGTGTAACCCGAAATATTATTTTTTCTTATAGATTTACCCAAGTTTTCAGATAATTTATAGAAATTTCCGCCCGCCACGCAACATTTTTTTTAATACGTGTTTCTCATTAAAATACATATCATTGAAATACATATAACAAATTTACTGTATCAGTTAAAAAGAATAATATTAGTTAAATAAATAATTGCTTTGGTGCTTGCAATAAAAATGTCACTGTTTTTTGAGACCATTATAAACTTGCTTTGCCTTGTTGTGCTGAAGGGACATCAACGTATCCATAGCGCTTTGAAGTTTTGTCATGGTTTTATTGTTGATATAGATGTGAAATCGTTGTATGTGGGCTTTATGTGTTATGTATTACTTTTACTCTTTATTACTAATTGTGTCAGTATATTATTCATCATAAAATAATAATAATAATAATAATAATAATAATAATAATAATAATAATAATAATAATAATAATAGTAACTGCTTCAAAATGCATATCTCGACTTGAGCTTGAATCTGTGCAGATCGAAATAGAATTAGATCTAGAAGCAACAGCGGCTATTTTTATGCACAGATGTTTCACCACAGGCTCTGAAGTCTTTTCTTTTGTCTTTGTAAACTCCTAAATACGTACATAGTATAGTATATTATTGAGGCCTACGAAAGACGAGACTTCCAAGCTTGTGGTTTCACGTAGTCCTGCCAGCATTCGTTCGTAAAACATCGGATAGCTTCGCTCGACTCGGAGAGCTTCGTTCGACTTCGGTAATTGCCTTTTTCGGGAAAGTGACTGGAACTAGGTTGGAAAAAAGAAGTTCGCGTCCGGTCCTGATTTGGCTCGGAAGAGTCCGCTGGACCTAAAGCAACAATCAATCAATCAATCAATACTACTACTTGCGAAGTTGAGGTCTCGATTTTGTGGTCCTGATTCGGCTCTTTGCAGTCCGCTGGACTCTGTAAGCAATGAATAGCTACTTAGCTTTTAATTTAACTCTGATCTCGAGTTGTCTTGATTTTGTGGTTCTGATTCGGCTCTTTGCAGTCCGCTTGACCCTGTAAGCAATGAATAACTAACTATTAATTTTACTCTGATCTCGAGTTATAGGCCTTAAAAAAAATTCGCATAGCCTACTCTTCCTTCTCCGGAAATTTCAAGATTCGAATATTATAAAGTATAGGCCTAAATATTATTAATTAGAATAGATATAGTTTATACATTTATTTACGTATAAAACAAACAATACAGGTCTAATTATTATATTCAACTAGTGAGCTTCTTCGCTGCGCGGAGACTGACTTATAATATAATAATGTGGATTAAGCCTATGTATGCTGTATAACAGTGTCTACTTGGTTCTAGGCAGGAAATGGGCAATGCTATTATTAGCCTTTACTGCTGATAACTAACAAAATGCAAATCAATGAACGCAACTATTAAATATGGTCGATAATAATTATGCTCATATTAACAAAGTATACCGTTGCGAAATGCTAAATCTGTGTAAATCGAACAGAATTAGAAGCAACAGCGATCATTTTTAATGTCAGCTAGTCGTAGTCATGCAAGCATAATTTCGTAACACATCGGAGAGCTTCGTTCGACTTCGGTGATTGCCTTTTCGGGCGAATGACTGGAACTAGGTTGGAAAAAACAAGTTTGCCAGCCGGTCACTGTACAATGAAGGCATCCCACGCAGGGGACGCTGAAGCTATATACTCCAATTTATCGAACCCCCGTTTACAAAAACAAAATAGAATACAAACATCATTATAAAATATCAACAAAACACATAGAAAATGCCTACATTACTAAATAATAATATCATAGGAAGCCCTAGTGACCATTTATCAGAAAGTGTCCAATATTCCAAAGCTGACCCAACATATCTGATACACAAATGAAGAGTTTTGGAAGAGTTTTCAAGAAAACAGGTAGGTGATTGGTTTAGCAAAGAAGATAGTATCGTAAGTTGATAGAACAGAGTAGAAATTAGAAAGAACAAAGGAGAAAGATAGCGGCAGTGGGAATTTAAAGCACTAAATTTCCAGAAAGTGGGGGTACTATTTATACAGAAACCCCTGGTACCCACACGGTGGGACTTGGCCTTGGGTGATGACTTCGACCTCGGGCTCCAAATACACTCATCAAATAAATTACAGCAAAAGTTGTATTATGCCAAAAAACAAAAACCACGGTGATTTTGGGATGACTTTGACCTTCATTGACCTTGACCTTGGGATGACCTTGACATTCACAGGACCGGGCTCTCATGCTCATGTATGATCAAATAACCAACGGGTAATGTATAGAGCCATTCCACTTTGTGATCCATTTTAAAACCTTTCTGCAAGGCCTAAAATGGCCTTGACCTTCAAGATTAATTAACTCAAAAACGAAACATTTATAAAAGATCAATCTATCATCTCTAATTACAAGAAGTTTGGACTTTATCTCTCTCATAGTTTATGGTCAAGCCTCCAGTGATCTTGACCTTGAAGTGAGGTTGACCTGATTTGCATAGTTTGTGTTTCTCATTGATATCTGCGATGCAACAAAGAATCGTAAGTTCAATAATAATGACTTGGGAGAAAAAAATTGAAATTTTGTGAAAATTGGGAATTTTTATTACTAACATTCGTTGACGCTGTGACCTTGAAGTGAAGTAATTCATTTACTGATCATTTATGAGGTTTCATTGTTATACACCATCTTACCAAGTTTGGCTATGATAGTTGAAATAAGTTCTGAGATATTAATCCAACTTTGCAAGGTTTGCACATCATAAGGCGGATGGTGTACACCGGACGGCGGACGGTCAGACAAAGTTTTTTTTTAGATGTCATTTTTGGACTATATTATATAGGACTGATCTCGCGCAGATTTGCAAAAATCTAGATTTTTTTTTTTTTTGGGGGTGGGGAGGGTGGAGGGTGGGGTGTGGGGGTTGAGTACATAAGACTCACATTGCTATGCACGCAAGTTAACAAAAAATGTATTAAGCAAATAGTAATCTCTCAGGTAAATTAGACTACCTTCTTCCCCCCCCCCCCCACCTACTCCCCCCAACCCCAAACTCCTGCATTTTGAACTAGTTAGTAAGTAATTCATTGCTTACAGGGTCAAGCAGACTGCAAAGTTAGTTAGTTATTCATTACTTACAGGGTTCAGTGGACTGCAACATTACATTACATTATTATTGCTTTAGGTCCAGCGGACTCCACCGAGCCAAATCAGGACCGGACAACCTCCGATCCGCATAAAAGATCTGCTGAAACAACCCTAGTGGTAAAACCGAAAGCTCTCCACCAGCCAGTCACTTTACAATAAAGACAGCCCACGCAGGGGACGGCTGAGGCTTCACCCCAACTTATCAAACCCCCGTTTACAAAAACAAAATAGAATACAAACATCATTATAAATTATCAACAAAACACATACATATAAAATGCCTACACTGCTAAATATTAACATCATAGGAAGCCCTAGTGACCACCTGGCAGAAAGCGTCCAATATTCCCAAGCTGATCCAACAGACCTCACACACGAACAAGGAGTCTTGTCCCGGAAGAGTTTTCAAGAAAAAAGGTAGATGACTGGTATATCGAAGAAGACGATAGTATAGCAGATTCATAGAACAGAGCAGGAATGAGAAAGAGCAAATGAGAAAGACAGTGACAGTGGGAATTTAAAGCACTAAATTTCCAGAAAGTGGGGATACTATTTATACTGAAACCGCTGGCACCCCAACCGGGGTACGAATCTAAGTAATGTTTCACAATTCAAACATTGTCAGAACTACCCGGTGTTGTGTAAGCAGATATATTTATTAAGTTCTAGAGTAAACACATGTATGTGCATAAGCAAAATACAAAATATTACAATTTGCAAGATACGAGTACATGATGAATTCAAAATTTAAACCTACCTTTGCTACGAATCACCACGGCAAATGAGCACAACAGTATTAATATTCAAACATTTATATGCAAACAGAATCATCAAAAGACAATAATTTGTAAAGTTTACAACTCAAAATTACCAAATAATCAAATCACAATATAAATAATACAATATTTAATTTATTAGGTCAATAACAAGTAATCACCATTTAAAGTTTTGTCACAAGGCACTTCAAAGACGTCTCCTCAAAAAATCAAAAGATTTTTAAAAAATAAACGTTACTTTTAATCTCTCTCCAAGAAAGCTATCACAAACACACAACCTTATTCACAAGGACGAAAACATCACCTAATTAAAATTTTGGAATTAAAAATAAATAAACAATAAAACATTCAATAAAACAGACAGAAGTTTTATCTTTAAAAAAAATGTTTAGCTTTGAAAAATCAATCAACATTGTAAATCAATTAACCGGGGGTTTCAGTATAAATAGTATCCCCACTTCTGGAAAGTTAGTGCTTTAAATTCCCACTGTTGCTGTCTTTCTCCTTTATTCTTTCTCATTCCTTCTCTGTTCTATCAATCTATGATACAATCTTCTTCTTCTCTAGACCAGTCACCTACATATTTTCTTAAAAACTCTTATGGGACAAAACTCCTCATTTGTGTGTGAGGTCTGCTGGATCAGCATGGGAATATTGGACGCTTTCTGCCAAATGGTCACTGGGGCCTCCTATGATGTTATTATTTGGCAATGTAGGCATTTTACATCTATGTGTTTTGTTGATATTTTATAATGACGTTTGTATTCTATTTTGTTTTTGTCAAATAATTATAACTAACCATATTCACAATGAATAACTAACTTACTAATATTGTCTGTTTGTTAGTTAGTTATTCATTGCTGATAGGGTCCAGGGGACTGCAAAGAGCCGAATCTGGACCACAAAATCAAGACCACAACTTCGTTGAAAGAGGACGACCCTGATCCGCATAAAAGATCTGCCGAAACAACCCTAGTGATAATACTGAAGGCAATCTACCAGCCAGTCACTTTAAAATAAAGAAATCCCACGCAGGGGATGCTGAGGCTATACTCTAATTTATCGAACACCCATTTACAAAACCAAAAACATTATTATAAAATATGAACAAAACATATAAATATAAAATGCCTACATTGCTAAATAATAACATCATAGGAAGCCCCAGTGACCACTTGGCAGAAAGCGTCCAATATTCCCAAGCTGATCCATCAGACCTCACACACAAATGAGGAGTTTTGTCCAGGAAGAGTTTTCAAGAAAAAAGGTAGGTGACTGGTCTAGCGAAGAAGAAGATAGTATAGTAGACTGATAGAACAAAGTAGGAATGAGAAAGAACACATGAGAAAGACATGGACAGTGGGAATTTAAAGCACTAACTTTCCAGACAGTGGGGATACTATTCATACAAACTGACAATCTAGCACCATCCATCAGTAAACAATTTTTCACAAAGTGATAAAATTGGAAGCCCAATCACGAAAGTAATCATTAAATAATATTTTGGAAAGCAAAAACAACTAGATGGACAAAGCCCATATGACTCACATGCTCCTTGTGGAACTTACAATATTTAACATGAAAATGATGGTCCAGAAAAACAAAACAAAGTGAAACAACACGAAACAGTGGCATTAAAATGCACAGTAATACTGACTTTGATCTTTTTATGCTCTTGACCTTCGGCTTCAAATACACACAGGTAATATGAAAAAAAACTACAGAAAATTTTGTATTATACACACAAAAAAGCCCACTGGGATGTCTAATATTAATAACTTATTTAAAACAATGAAATTTTGTGAAAACATTTTCATTTTTGACTAAAATTTGTTGACTCTGAGACTTTAACCTTGGAGTGATGTCATTTATTCACTGATCAGTTATGAGGTCTCATGGATATATACCACAGAGATGCCTAGGCGCCCTAGTGCCTCTCAGTAATTTGGCAACTTGTTTTCAGTAATTTTGGAACTTTTTTCAGTAGTCGTCAGTAATTCTTTTAAAGCTAATATAAACGCAAAAAAAGTAAGCAAAAAACATATTCATAGACCTCTGAAGTGATTGTCAGGTTCTGAAATATTTTTTTTACAAAAAAAAAGAGTATTAAAAATATTACTTAGTATAAGGTGCTTGAGTACTCAAAAGCAGCTATTGCTAACATTAGCACACTTGTTGAAGTTTATTTATTTATTTATTTATTTATTTATTTATTTAATTATTTATTTATTTATTATTTTTAGTATTAGTGCACTACAGTAAAAAAATAAAAAAATAAATAAATGAAGGAAAAGTCAAAATGGCAGTAGCTTACAATTAGTAGCATCGACACCCCTGTGCTCGATGGAGAATGCCTTTTGACACACTTCACACCAAGCGGAGACTTTTTCATAATTTTTCTTGGGTTTAAAGCCTTCTTGGCCTTTGGAGCTTCGAGTAATTCTATTTTACTGTCAGACTCCTCGGTTTCGTGCTTTCGTTTGGAAGCCATTTTAGAACTCTCGCTTGGTCACATGATCACCTCTCGTAACATTTCGCGCAAGCTTCGCGGTTAAAAAAAAAAGAAGCCTCAAACGAACCTATAAATATAGGCATCAGCGGTGCTATGAAAATCCGTAAAATTGATCGCTGCAAATCCGTAATTTCGCTAATTATTCCGTATTTCCGTAGTAAATATTGTTTTTCCGTAAAATTACGGACGTTCCGTAATACTAGGCATCTTTGATACCAGATTACCAAGTTTGGCTGTGATAGTTGAAATAGGTTCTGAGACATTAATAAACTTGCAAATTTTGCATGACCAGAAGCTGACAGACGGAAAGATGGACATACAAACTAAATTCATTTTTGGACTACTTCGGATTCATCTCGCAACGATTTAAAAAAAAAAAATCTGGATTTTTTTATTTTTTGGTTATTTTTATTTTTGGTGCTTTGTACATAGATTCCCATTGCTATGCATGCGAGTCAAAACGGAGTCTGGTTAACTCATGCTTCCACCTCCCTACCCTCCAGAAAAGAAAAAAAAAATACACAAAAGAACAAGAACAATATTAAGCCATGGAATGTACACTTAACAAAAAGTATAAAGCAGTGGTGGTTCTGCACATTCGTCAATTCTGTGCACAATACCACTGTTAATTAAACTAGCAGCTCATGAACCTGACACAAATTTAAACTAGCTACTTTACACCACAAACGATGCATTCTGGGATGTCCAATATTAAATCAAGTTGGACACCTTTAGTAAGAATCTGTTTTTGTAGCAGCTCTTCCAGCTGGAAAAAAGCTACATAAGGACAATTCAATCATCAAGTATGAACTAAATAAAACCTGTGCACACTACTCCAAGCACAATTCATAATGACTTGCCCCAGACAACCAAACAAGCAAAACATTACACTGGTGTTGTTCTCAAATTCTGTGATATTGAATATCGGACATTGTACAACAACCCAAGTCACACTACATGATGCACAGTGCATAGCTTCAAATATTTAGGAGCCATTGTATCAGACAATGGGTCCCGACAGGAAATCCTCTCCAGGATCGCACGAACAACTGCTGCCCTGACAAGGTTGAAGCCCATTTGGAAAGACAGGACCATCAGTCTACATTCCAAGGTAAGACTGCTGTGCTCCCTTGTCATCTCCATCTTCCTATATGCTTGCGAAGCATGGACCCTCACAGCAGATCTCCAACGAAGAATACAAAGCATGGAGATGAGGTGCTACAGAAGACTTCTGGGCATTTCATATACCCAACACAGCACAAACGATGAAGTACGACAGACCATCACACAAGCCATTGGACAACACGATGACCTGCTCACAGTGGTGAAGAAACGGAACCTCCGATGGTATGGCCACGTCACCGGATCATCAGGCCTTGCAAAGACTATTCTGCAAGGCACATTGCAAGGAGGTAGAAGAAGAGGGAGACCGAAAAAGAGGTGGGAGGACAACATATGAGAATGGACTGGTTTGACACTGAGTGAAGCCATCAGGGCTGCTGGGGACAGAGAAAGATGGAGTATGCTGGTTAAACGATCATCTGTGGTGCCCCTACGACCTCCGGGTTGCGGGACAGGATAGGATAGGATAGGACAACAACAACATTAGCTTGCAAAATTGTAAATAGAAAATACGTAAAATGCATAACCAGCAGTAAGACCTACAATTACAACAAGATGGCAAGCCATTCAAATGTATAACCAGAAAGTCACAGACAGCTGAAAATCCACATTTTGTGACCCAGCTTTCTACTAAAGACGCAAAATTATCTGGAATATCTGTAAGCAAAAAAAACTTTTTTTTTTTGGTTGACTTTTATTATATTGTCAGTCTTGCTATTTGTACATTGTTTTAATGTGACTATTGTGTGCCTGAGGTTTACTTCCAATTTCTTACTTTAAATATTAATGAATTTTTGGTTTTAAATTTTATTTATTGATTGTATTCTATCTATTGTACTGCGCGTGTGACTGTGTTTGATGCGCCTTGAGCAGACTATTGTTTGATAATGCGCTTTATAAATACAATTATTATTATTATTCTTATTATAAAAATGGATTCAGGCAGCTTTTGAGATAATGCCCAAAACATTTGTATAATAAAATTCAGCTATTTTAGCGACCTTTAAACTTTGAGAAAGAGCAAAGGTCAAGGACATAAAAGACTGATTTGTTAAAGTATCTGCATAATAAAAATGATCAAAATCTGCCCAGTCATTCTTGACATAAGGCAAAAAATGTTTTTAACAAAAATGTTAAATTTGGAGTGACAGACTGACCATCTGAATGACTGACAGGCAACTGGATTACTACTGTATATGTTTTAGCCATGAGTTGAAGTCCCAACAAACTATAAATTAACAAGATCAGTTCAGCTGTTTTTGAAAAATTTAGCAAATCGTGTTTTGCAACAATGTGACACCAGCGACCTTGACCTAGAGCAAAATGATTGCACAGATGTTTTACCACTAAGGAAAAATGGGTCAAAATCTGTTCAATAGTTCCTGAAATAGGGTATGTAACCGATGGACTGATGGACAGACAGGTGGGTCGGTTTTTGGCTAGTTCCGATTCCTGACCATTTCAAAGTATCTGGAAATATAAAAAGGATTTGTGAGAAAATACATACTTGCATTGCTGCACACATACAAATTCAAAAAGAGTTCCAGTAACAATATATATAAATTTTCAAAAGAATTCAAAGTCATTTTGATAGGTTGCATATATAATACAAAATTCTCAATATGCTGCGCTCCCACAATAAAAAGGACTATACCACACTAACACTGACAGTACAAGAAATAAAACCTATGCTACACAACCTAAATGGCTAGACTGGGCTATATTAATGTTGCTCAATTTGAAGGATTCAGTCTGATGTCTTTTAACATTTAAAGTGAGTGTTACCCCAATGACAACAAAAATAGCTTTTCAAAAATAAACAAATAAATTCTATTCATTTATGCGTCTAATAATAGTTTATGTGGCACTGTGCCATTCCTACCTCGTAGCGTTATAACATGCTATCAAAGAAACCGCTTAGTTTCAGCTGCCTTATTTGAACGTAAGCAATCAAACTTGCTGCAATGAGGCCAGCCAGCCATCCTTGTAACAATAGCTAGAGATCACTAGCAGGCCTTCCCTTGGTGTTTTGTAATCAGAGAGGTGTTTACATATCAGGAATTAAAAAATTCACACCTTAGTTTGAGCAACGAAAGCTCAATTTATAATTTTCTAATGTAATATCAATGTAAAATTTATGGTAGTCTATTTGTGTTTCTTTACCACGAATCTCCAAAACCACTTATCTCACTTATAAAGCAGTGAGTATGTTAACGATGTCTGCAGACACCTATGAGGTACTTGTATACCCCTTGCCTTATCCACTCTCTATAACCTCCCAACACTTTTTATTTTGTTTGTGTTGTTTTTGTTGTTGTTGCTGCCAAATCATTATAGATAGAATTTTGTGGTGTTCGTATCTCAATTCTTTGCCCGAAAAACAAAATGTCTATGTAGACTTCTTGAGGGTGTTCTCGAGGAACTCTCTCATGTAGGCATTGACAGTTTCGTGCTGGTCCATCTGTGTCCAGTGGCTGCAGTCCTCAATGTACTTGACCGAAACTTTGTTGTCCACGCTCTCGGTTGACAGCGCAGCAAGCTCACGATCCAACGCCATGTCCTTGCAACCCCAGACAATCAGTGATGGGCAACGCACCTGGGAAACCAAAAAAGATCACAAATAAAGAAAACAAATAAAACAAGATGGCAAGCCATTTAAATGTATTTCCAGACACACACTTAGCCAATTAATAAGCATTTTCAAAAGTGTTAATTTTCTTGGCGGTGTCCTGACTCAGCTTTATCCGAACACTATCTGAACTATCCAAATCAGCTGAGCCTACGTTTAGATACAACTCAACGTGTGTTTAGAAAATGTTGACGCATAATGACCTTGACCTTTGGGAAAGTACACATATAAATGATCCAAAATCCTTAGCTGTAGCTGAAGCATCCAAAGCAAAAGTAATGAATTGTGGTTCAGTTATTGTTGAGATAAGGCAAAAAGTGAAATTCAGAGCGAGGGATCGACTCACTGACTGACAACCAGACTGCTACTGTAGGGTGGCCCATGATTTGAAGTAACTGTATACCAAAACTCAACCAAATCGCTTCAGCCGTTGTTTAGATATTGATCAAAACTTGCTTAGCAACACAATGGCGCCACTGACTTTGACCTTGGCTGTAGATCAAATATGATAGCACGGGAGGCAGGCCACAAATCTAGGTCATGTTTCTATGAAGCTTGTTCAAAATCCCTTCTGTGGTTCTTGAGACAAGGTTTCCAACGGACTGGCAAACAGCCAGCCTGACCCACAGACCAACATTTGACTTTTTATGATTACCCCAAAAAGACAAGTCTGAAAATACAAAAAGAAAGAGAAATAAATTAAGGAAAGTTTTTTTTTTTTTTTTTTTTAAATTATGGCCACAAACTTGAAACTAGAAGGGCAAAACCGTATCTTCCATAGTAAAGAATTAAGATCACTTCAAATTATCCATATGAATCAACTTTAAACAGCTCCATGGCCTTTACCCTGGAGTGAGACTAAGCAAAACTGCATGGTGGGTGCCTCCTTGATACGATCTGTCATGCATCAAACAATCATAAGTCTGCTATCAATAACCTTAGAAAAATGTAAACTTTTATGAAAAATCATATAATTTGTTTTACTAACATTCGTTGGTCCCGTGATCTTGACCTTAACCTTCAAGAGAAGTCATTTAACCATTGACAGTTTGTAATCACTTTTACAAAATGCTTCCAGTTCAACAAGTGCTCAAGGCGTAAGCCAATACAGGATCTAACTCATGCCGCCCGAGGCGCTCACTTGCAGCCTTTGGGCGCAAAGACAGACACCCAGACAACTAAGCACAACTTTGGGTGACCGGGTACTGGAGAGAAGGAACGTAGTGCTTGCTGGGCCAGCACTCACCAGTCTAGGACGTGAGTATCAGGATCTTTAAATTCAGTGAGTTCTTGCACTGACTAGATCTCGGTTTATACTCTCATCCAAAAGAGTAGATAAAAATTGGCTAATTTCAACCTCTAATTGCTATACACCATTCTATCAAGTCTGGATGTGATAAGTGAAAATTAATAGTAATTAGCTATGTTCAAAGTTTTGCCAAGATTGACAGACAAACTGGAAGACTTTTTAAAATGATTATTTTTGGACTATTTAGGACTCATCTCAAGCAGATTTGCAAAAATATGAAAATTGTTTTATTTTTAGGTGAGTACTTAAGAATTGCATCACTGCAGGCGACTCAGAAAAATATAGTTGCAGGTGTATTCTGTCCAAATAACTTTACAGACTTAAAAGCAAGACCCACTTTTTTGTCAGGGGAGCGCAGTGTGTGAAAAACCAAGTCTGGATAGCGCACCAGAGCACGGTAGTAATTCAGAGGAGCAGTGAATCCATTCCCTGAGAAATAAAACAAAAATAATCAGATTAATTAATACACTTCTCTATTAAAACAAAAATAATTACATAAATAAATAGTTATGGAAGCGTGAATCAGAAAAAAATAGTTAAAAATATTTTAAAAAGAGATAGATCACATTGCACTGAGCTGGAGAGAGAGAGTGAGAGGGAGAGTGAGAGAAAGAGAGAGAGAGAGAGAGAGAGAGAGAGAGAGGAAGAGGGAGAGAAAGAGAGAGAGAGAGAGAGAGAGAGAGAGAGGAAGAGGGAGAGAGAGAGAGAGAGAGAGAGAGAGAGAGAGAGAGAGAGAGAGAGAGAGAGAGAGAGACTCAGACTCAGACTCAGAACATTTTATTTACCCAAAGGATTAACATTTTAGGCCGAGGCATAGTCTTCCAACGTGTCCTTTGCATTCTTACACATCCACACGCATTCTGCAAACGACATCGATAAACAGTTAAAAATTATAGAATATATATAACAATTATGCAAAGAGAAAATAGAACAGAAGCTATAGTCATAATCAATTACACAAGCAAAGGAATATATATATATCTATAAAACACACAAAAAACATTGAACCAATACACTAGGCAACATGGTCAATACATCACATATAATTATGTACATTAGTCAGCAACTGAGGTTAGAAAATCTTATGCAGAACCATTCGATTGCGAACAGTTTAAGTGTTCCTTTACTGAGGATTTAAAAGAACTAGCAGTTTTACTGGATTTGACATTCGAGGGAAGAGAGTTCCACATAGAAGGCCCTACAAAACCAAAGCTAGTTTTATACAGGTCTATGCGTGCCGTGGGCAAGAGAAATCTCTGAGAACCATATCGCTCTGGCGCTTTGCGTAATAAATCACGCAAGTAAGTTGGAGCAAGCTCGTTTAGTACCTTGAACATAAGCATTAAAATGTTGTAACCGAATTGCTGCTGAAGGGGAAGAATGCCTGCGGCTTCAAGTTTTTCCGAAGTAGTGAAGTGAGGGTTGCTGATGATTAGTTTTGCGCCCCTTCTGTGTAAGGATTGCAGCTTTCTTAGCAGATTGTCACTTGCACCACACCAAACAGTGGAAGCATAATTTATTTTTGAAAGACAGTGCGCCATAAAGAACATTTTACGCCCCTCAGTTTCCACAAATGGCTTTAATTTCGACAGAAGATGTAGATTCGTAGACAGTTTCCTACAGGTGTTAGCTATGTGACTATTCCAGCGAAGGTCCTGGTCAATTGTGACTCCTAACACTTCGTGCGATGTTACTTGTTCTATTCGGTCCGAATCTAGCTTAAGGTCGAGAAGAAGCGGGGCTCTCTGATGTTTTTGTCTGGAGGTTATTACCATGCTATTTGATTTTTGGGGATGTAGAACTAGCTTATTGCGAGCAGACCATTGAAATACGTCATTTATTCCGAGTTGGAGATCTGATTTCAACTGATCTGTTGTACGTGCAGATGTGTGCAGAGAGCTGTCATCGGCGAACAACTCACATGACACGTTTTTAGTGGTAATATGCAACGGCATATCGTTTATAAAAATACTGAAGAAAAGGGGCCCAAGGATGGAACCTTGGGGCACTCCGCAGCTTAGGTGTCCTTCGCGTGAGTGTTGACCATTGATGTAAAGTTTCTGGGTCCTGTTTTTAACAAAAGATGCTAGTAAGTTAGTGGTAGCGTCACAACGGGTGTATTGTTTTATTTTGCTGATAAGAAGATCATGATCAACCGTTTCAAATGCCTTTTTTATGTCAAGAAAAACTGCTCCAACAATCTTAAAGTCATTGATAGCGGACAACCAGGAACCACACATACGAGTAAGAGCTGTAGAACATGAATGGTGTTTCCGGAATCCAGACTGAAACTGGTAGAAAAGATTATGGTTCTCCATGTAATGTACAACATGGTTATGAATATGTTTTTCCAATGGCTTAGAAAGAACAGACAAGATAGAAATAGGGCGAAAGTTGTTTATGTCATAGGAACCTACCGTTTTAGGTATAGGGATTACTTTGGCACATTTCCAGCCGTCGGGGAAAGTACAAGTTTTAATGCATAAGTTATACAAAAATGTTAGCGATTCGACAATGTAGGGAAGCGACAGTTTTAATAAAAGCGTACTAATCGTATCTATACCAACCGACTTCTTGTTTTTTAGACTAGAGATGTACTTGCCTACTTCATGAACCGCTATTTCAGGTACGATACACTCGTCCTTAGATCGTAACCGGTCATTGCAGAACGACGTCAGAAGGGGGTTAGGATACTTGGGGTCTTGCGTTGCAGAGGGATTAGATTGTTGGTGGAGGAGGGATGCAGTGGACAGAAAGTGGTCATTTAGCGTATCAGGTGAAATGTTGGTAGGGGGCACGGACTGACTACGCTTCTTATTAGTGATCTCATTCATGGCACGCCACAAGTGGGCCGTGTCGCAATTATTTTTAATCATTTGTCCAAAATACTGACGTTTTGAGTTTTTTACCATGACACTAATTTTGTTTCTTTGAATTTTATATTGATCAATTTTTTTATCCCTCTTGAGTTGGTCTCTTATCTTCATAGCCTCCATAATGTCGGCGGTCAGCCAGCTCGGTAACGTTTTATGCTTGACTCTCCTCCTTCGAATGGGGGCATGTTTATTAACAATAGGCACAAAAGTATCATACCACGAAGCTAAGGCACTGTTCGGGTCGATGCTGCTATACACATTAGCGAAGTCTACCTGATCCAAGTCAAAAAGAAACGCATTCTGATCAAAGTTTTTAAGTGATCGATACTCAATTGTAGTGTGCTCGCCTTTGACACGTTTAGGTGGTATCCATGACAATGTACAAAGAACTGGGCAATGGTCACTAATACTGACACCAGAAAGACGTACATTAGACACCTTTAACGTATTACTATTGTTTACATAGATGTGGTCTATGAGAGTAGACGACGAGGGAGTCACTCTCGTGGGCTGCTGCACAAGTTGTTGCAGTCCGAATAAGGAGTACGTGGATTCCCACGACGTATGCGCTTTAAGTAAATTAATATTGACATCACCCAAGATAATATAAGCAGCGTTTGGGTGTGCTGTTGTGACCGTATCCATCATATGAACAAAGTCATCGTACCATTCATAACAAGAAGAAGGATTCCTGTACAAGATACAGATCAGTGCTCCAGAATCCTTTGCACTACGTTTAAGCTGAACCCACAGGCTCTCTACGCCCTCAGTCTCAAGATCCGGACGTCGGGTGACGTAAGGCATCACGTCATTATGTACATAGAGGCCAAGGCCCGTATGGAGGAATTGGGTGGCATCCTTACGAAAGAAAGTATAATTAGTGATGGCTATCTCCGCATCAGATTGTAGTTGTAGGCGGGTCTCGGAAAGACCGAGGAAATGGAGACGTGGGGTTTCACTCAGAAGAGAAACAATGTCGTGCAGTTTGTTAGCTAAGTGATACACATTCGCATGCCCAATTTGCAGACCAGATGGAGACTTAAACAAATCGCTCATGTATACAACCAAAAGACAACCAAAACGAACGCACAAGAGCAAAATTAATCAAATGGGCAAGGACAAGTCAAATCAAACACAACATAAACCAAAACAAAAAAGGATTGAAAGGAAAACACAGGATTGAAAGGAAAACACAGCAGAAATCGAAAACGCAATCAAAACACCGAAACAGGAAAACACGCAAAATTTAAAAAATGCGTGAATTAAAGGAAGGTGCAAAACAAAGTAGAAAAGCACAAGTACATGTACTTTCTTCTTTAAGGCGGCTCAAATACTCAATGCAATTAAACGAACGGGTCACCAAAGACCACACAATCGGGAAGCAGTACTAACAGTCCCCAATAAACACAAAAGTACAATGTCAATATCTGAAAGTAATTATGAAATAACACCCAGGAGGAAGACGCAGATTAAGCCACAAACACACACCCACCCATGAAAGTTGTTTTGACGTTTACGGATACACACGCACACTTTACATGACAGGCCAGCCTGCAGCCCCAGAGGGGGGTGGGCGGCTGTAATACCACTGGAACATTGGATTAAACATTGGCATCTGATTAAAGGGGTTCTGTCCGTGAGAGAGAGAGAGAGAGAGAGAGAGCGAGCAGAAGTACCAATATTTAAAAATGTATTTTGAATCATACTGGAACTCAAACTGGTGAAATACAGCTTGCTTTCTCTGCAAAATCAAGGCAGCCAAAACACCTAACCACCCACGATAAGGGGCCACATGTAATCTAATCTACACCGATGTGCACATAGATTTTCATATCAAACACAATCAATCAATATAAACAACACATACGAAATATGAACCAAATAATACAATGAAATTAAAATAGCAGCATCTTGAGCAGCTGGCGAAGCACTATATTAAGAACAATTAATAATACTAGAAGGGCATAGCCCATATGACTCACATGCTCCTTATGGAGTTATGGAATTTGAAATATTATTTAACATGAAAATGAGTGCCCATAAAAATACGAAATGACATAGTGGCATAAAAATGCAAAGTAATACTGACTTTGATCTTTCAATGCTCTTGACCTTGAGCTCCGGCTCCAAATACTCTCCTATCCTATCCTATCCCATAACTCGGAGGTCGTAGGGGCACCATAGCAAATACTCTCATGTAATATTAAATAAACTTCAGCAAAAGTCGTATATTGTGCCCCCCCCCCAAAAAAAAAAAAACACCCTAGGGATGACCTTGACATGACCTTGACCTTTATATGACCTCTTATGCTCATTTATGATTTAAAAAAAAAAAAACCATTTTATTGCATACTATAGTTTAAACAGAGCCATTCCACTGTACAATGACTTATTTTTTGTATGTTTTATAGCAAGTCCTAAAATGAACTTGACCTTGAAGATCAACGCAAAAATGGAACATATATCAAAACATCAATCTATCATCTGTGAATACAACAAGTTTGAACTTTATCTCTCATAGTTTTGAGTCAAGGTCACTTCAAAGTACCTATACTAACCAACTTTGGACAGCTTCAGTAACCTTGAACTTGGAATGAGGTTAACCAAATGTGCACAGTACGTGTGACTCATTGATATCTATCATTCTTCAAAGAATCATACTTTCAATATAAATAGCTTTTTTAAAAAGTGAAATGGAAAAAAATTATCATTTTTTTTACTAACATTTGCTAACCTTTTGACCTTGACCTTGAAGTGAAGTCATTCATTCACTGATCATTTATGAGGTCTCATGGATATACATCATCTTACCAAGTTTGGTTGTGATAGTTAAAAATGGTTCTGAGATATTAATCCAGTTGCAAGTTTTGCTCATCCAGATGGCGGACGACGGATGTCAGACAGACAGATGGACAAAGGGTCAATTTTTTTTTAATGTCATTTTTGGACTATTTAGTACTCACCTTGCACAGATTTGCAAAAATCTGGACTTTTTTTTTTGGGGGGGGAGGGGTGGGAGGGAGAGGGGGGGAAGTGGGTGGAGGGGGGAGGAAGGAGAGGGGGAGGAAGGGAAAGAGGGGTGAGTACATCACTGCTATGGATGCGAGTCAATAAACTTCAGCAAAAGCTGTATTTTGCCACACCAACACACAAAATGACCTCGGGGTGACCTTGACCTTCAGTGACCTTTACATTGGGATGAACTTGGCCTTCATTTGAACTCTCATGCTCATGTATATCAAATAAAACAATGGATTAAATATAGAGCCATTCCACTGTTTGATGATCCATTTTTAAACGGTTTTTCAAAGCCTAAAATGACCAAGGCCTTCAAGATCAACTCAAAAACTGAACATATAATAAAAGATCAATCTAATATCTCTACATACTACAAGTTTGGACTGTATATTTCTGATAGTTTATAGCCAAGGTCACGTCAAAGTACTTATATAAACCGGCTTTGGACAGCTCCAGTGACCTTGACCTTGAAGAGAGGTTGGCCAAATGTGCAAAGTATGTGTATCTCATTGCTATCAATCAGAAGGACAATTTTTTTTAAATATGTCATTTTGGGGACTAATTAGGACTCATCTTGCACAGATGTGCAAAAAAATCTTATCATTTTATTTTTTTATTTTTTAATTTTTTTTTTGGGAGGGGGTGGGGGGGGGGGGCAGAGGAGATGTGAGGGGGAAAGTTGTTGAAGGGATGGGGGTGGTGGGTGGGTGGGTGGGTGGGTGAGGCAGCACATAGAGAAAAACACTCTTAAGTTGCACAGCCTGTTTTCTTCTAGTTATTGGCTAACAACCAACAATACCCTTTAAACCCCATTATTGTCAGAATTTTTAAAATGGATCTGGAATCTACAGTGCCTAAACAGTTGATATTATCGGTGGAGTTTCCCACTAGAATTGATTTATGTGGGAACCCACAAAAATAACATGCCTCGGACTACAAAACAGAAAGTGCACAGTTTCTAGTTCTTACTCTGAAATGTGTACTTGTAGGCTTCCAAGTCATCATCAGTGAAACTGCCTGATCTCACTCCCATAGGCTTCCCCAAAAACACATTCTTCAGGGCCGCATAGTCTAATATACTGAGGTTCAGCTCCGGTATATAGGGCACTTGAAAAAGGGAGATGTACCTGAAAAATACCAATACAAGATATAATAATATAAGATACAAGATGATTTATGATGTGATAATATTACGATAATGGTTTAGGTATTATTTAGAACTTAACTCTTTGCAACAGCATCCTTTATGTTTCCATAAAGGCCTGACAAGTTCATGGATTTGATAGATATACAATTAAGAATATTTATATACTATTTAGTAAAAAAATAAAACATGTCATGTAATGACAAAGCAAATCAAGTCCAACAACACTAGTATAAATTGGCATTTTGTATTTGTGATAACTTATGTACTATGTTTGCATTTGGATGACTTATTTGTCTGGATCTCACAATCTGAGGCAACGTCCTGACTTTCATGCTGAAGATGTATCTCACTGTGATCGCTATGAGAATGTAGAAAAAATCTAGAATTTAAAAAACACACAAAAAATGAACCAGTAGGCAGTACCAAGACTTCTTCACTTGACTGAGTCCAGAAAGAGAGTGCTTGATGTAACCGGTGCTGGATGGACAGTTGAGGATGATAAAACGATCTACCATCTCTGGGCATGTCTGTGCAAATGACCATGCAACAATTCCTCCCCAGTCGTGACCCACCAATACACACTTCTTGTAGCCTGGACAAACATTTAAAGTGTTTTATGAGCTGGTGGACTTCTGACCTCACAACCCCACTCTGATCCCCACCCCTTTCCGCACCTTGAATAACTGTATTGGCCAGAGATGTCCAAACTATAAATCGACGATGATGACGATGATGATGATGATGATGATGATGATGATGATGATGATGATGATGATGATGATGATGATGATGATGATGATTTCTAGACTTGTAGACTTCTAAGATGCAAATTCATCCCGAAGCATACTGATTGCACATGACAGATCAGAGAGAAATGAAAACAATAGGACAGAAAATGTCTAATACCTAGTGCTGTGATAAGCTGTTTGATGTCATTGGCTAGTTTATCCACAGAGTAGTCAGAAACAGAGCCTGGTTTATCAGAATCCCCATACCCTCTTTGGTCCACAGCCACCACCCTGAAAAACAAACTTCAATAACATTACTCATTTAAAGAACCATAGATAATAAAAACATTAAATAATAATTTCAAAAAATATTTGTAAGGAGTTCTATTGTGTTTTTTCTCAGTTGATCTCTATGAGCTTAACAATTTATTCCTTGATGGGGTAGTACTACTTTTAATATTTATTTATATATTTTAATGTTTATTTTATGTGATTGATTCTAATCTTCTCCAAGCTTTGTATTCTTCGTTGTAGATCTGCTGTGAGGGTCCATGTTTTGCAAGCGCATTACATCATTATTGCTTTAGGTCCAGCGGACTCTTCCGAGCGAAATCAGGACCAGTATAGCCGAATCAGGACCACAAAATCAAGACCACAACTTTGCTGAAAGAGGACTCGCCCCTGATCCGCATAAAAGATCTGCCGAAACAACCCTAGTGGTAACACTGAAGGCACCCCACCAGCCAGTCACTTTACAATAAAGACATCCCACGCAGGGGACGCTGAGGCTATACTCTAATTTATCGAACCCCCCGTTTACAAAAACAAAAATAAATATAAACATCAGTATAAAATATCAACAAAACACATACATATAAAATGCCTACATTGCCAAATAATAACATCATAGGAAACCCCAGTGACCACTTGGCAGAAAGCGTCCAATATTTCCAAGCTAATCCAACAGACCTCACACACAAATGAGGAGTTTTGTCCTGGAAGAGTTTTCAAGAAAAAAGGTTGGTGATTGGTCTAGCGAAGAAGAAGATAGTATAGTAGATTGATAGAACAGAGTAGGAATGAGAAAGAACAAAGGAGAAAGACAGCGACAGTGGGAATTTAAAGCACTAAATTTCCAGAAAGTGGGGATACTATTTATACTGAAACCCCTGGTACCCTAGCAGGGGTAGCATAGGAAGATGGAGAAGACAAGAGCGCGCAGCAGCTTTACTTTGGAACATAGACTGATGGTCCTGTCTTTTCAAATGGGCTTTACCATGACAGGGCAGCAGTTGTTTGTACGATCCTGGAGAGGATTTCCTGTCGGGACCCATTGTCTGATACAATGGCTCCTAAACATTTTAAGCTATGCACTTTGTTGAGGGATTGGTCTTGGACTTTGATGTCTGTGTTGATGCAATTGGTGTTGTTGGTCATCATTTTGGTATTCTCTGCACTTATTTCTATTCCAAAGGTTCTGGAGGTGGTGTCTAACCTCTGTACAAGCTGTTTTAAGTTCTTGTTCCTCTCCATCCAATCCATCAACGTCATCTACAAAACAGAGGTTTGGATATTGCTCTACCCCCTATGCTGACTATGCCTTCGTGATCTGTAAGGGCATCTGACATGATGAGCTCCAGGAAGATGAAGAGTGCTGGAGAGAATAGGCAGCCTTGACAAACACTGATTGTTGTTCTGAACCAATTCCTGATGGTGCTGTTGTGGAGGACTGCACTGGTAGCTAGCTTTGTCATACAGGCTTTTGATGACTTCAATAATATTAAGGCTGATATTGTACACTCTCAAGGTTGCCCACAGAGCTGATTGCCAGACTCAGCAATCACGCTTTGTTGAAGTCTATAAACATATGATATAGATGTTGTTGGTGCTGTAGATATTTTTTGCACATTATTCTGAGGTTAAAAATCTGCTCAGTGGTACTTCGCCCTGCTCTGAATCCTGCTTGTTCTTCAGCTATGATTATTCAGCTTGGGGTTTCCATCTGCTGAGTATTATTATCAGGAGGACTTTGCTGGGATGGCTGACGAGTCTGTTGGTGTGGTAATTTTCACCCTCCTGAAGGTTACCCTTTTTGGGAAGAGTGATGACATGTGACTGGGTCCATGGTGTGGGCCACTCCCCACTCTGCTAGATCTTGTTACAGATAATGGTGAGGGCGTCAATCATCACTTCTTTCCCTGCTTGAAGCAATTCTGTAGGTATGTTGTCCACTCCCACTGACTTCCTCTTCTTAAGCCATTGCACTGCTGCCTCAACTTCTCAGAGAATTTGGAGGATTTTTTCTTTCGTCTCTGTTTTGGGGACAAGCTAGAACTGATGGGTCTCCCTTAGGTGTATGGTTGTAAAGGTCAGAGCAGTACTTTGTGCATCTATCCCAAACTTCTTGTTTGCTTGCGAAACATGAACCCTCACAGCAGACCTACAACGAAGAATACAAAGTATGGAGATGAGGGCTTCTGGGAATTTCCTATACCCAGCACATCACCAATGACGAAGTCCGACAGACCATCACACAAGCCATTGGACAACACAATGACATGCTCACAGTGGTAAAGAAACAAAAACTCCGATGGTATGACCACGTCTCCAGAGCGTCAAGCCTTGCAAAGACCATCCTGCAAGGCAGGTTTTTTGATTGATTTATTGTTGCTTTAGGTCCAGCGGACTCCTCCGAGCCAAATCAGGACCGGACAACCCCCGATCCGCATAAAAGATCTGCTGAAACAACCCTAGTGGGAAAATTGAACGCCCTCCACCGGCCAGTCACTTTACAATAAAGACATCCCACGCGGGGGACGGCTGAGGGTTTACCTCAACTACGCGAACCCCCGGTTACAAAAACAAAATAGAATACAACCATCATTACAAATCATCAACGAAACATATACATATAAAATGCCTATATTGCTAAATACTAACATCATAGGAAGCCCTAGTGACCACCCAGCAGAAAGCGTCCAACACTCCCAAGCTGATCCAACAGACCTCATACACAAACAAGGAGTCTTGTCCAGGAAGAGTTTTCAAGAAAAAAGGTAGGTCATTGATCTAGCGAAGAAGAAGATAGTATAGCAGAGTGATAGGACAGAGCAGGAATGGGAAAGAGTATATGAGGAAGATAGCAGGTGGGAGGACAACATTCGAGAATGGACTGGCTTGACATTGATCGAAGCCATGAGGGTTGCTGAGGACAGTGAAAGATGGAGTACGCTGGTTAAACGACTTTCGAGTCACGGCATAGGATAGGATAGGATAAAATAGGATTCAAATCTTTTAAAGTCCAAATTTGGTCAAAAAGATAAAAATAAATGTCTTTTTTTCCTGTCTTTTGCAGCTTCATGGTTCATAATCATTTAATCATTTTTGTTTAACTTCAGTCACTAAGCAGTTTTATTTCAGCAAAACTTAAAAAATATAAATCTGTGCCTCACACAGTCACAGTATTGCTGAACATTTGTGTGAGCACTAGGAAAGAAGATGATATAGACTGGCAGAAGAGTCAAAAATTAAAATATAGGTCATTCAGATTCTGCATGTTTACAGTACTTATCTTCCAAACATGAGATTCGTGCTTTTATTTAATTAAATGTAACTTATCAATATCAGAATATGGAACAGAAAATGAAATGAACTAATGCAGAGCAATAGGCAGAGCAGGGATTAGAAGTCTATCCTAGAGACTAAATTATTGTCTATGGCATATAAATATAAATTGTTCCTAATATACCGAATAACCAACGCAAGAGCTGGTCAAGACGGTAGTTGAAATTGAATTAAAATTGTTTCCAACATACCTGTAATCATCTTTGAATTCTCTCAGTTGGTATCTCCAAGAATACCAAAATTCAGGAAAGCCATGAACCAACAACATCAAAGGTTTGTTTTCTGCACCATTGCTCACATAGTGCAGTCGTACATCCTAGAACATACCAAGATGGCAAGCCATTCAAATGTATTTCCAGACACTGCAACAAATAGCTGATCAAATAAGCTTTTTCAAAAGTGTTAATTTTCTTGGCGGTGATGTGAACTGGCTTCTACAGAAGCAAAAGGAAAACATGGAAGGATAGGCCATGATCTGAACGATTTGCAAGGAAAAAATTATCAAAATCTGATCAGCCAAGTTTTAGATACAGTGCAAAAGTGTGTTTTGAACAACAAAAAATTGAAATTCTGAGCGATGGACTGACCAACAGTCTGACAACCTGACTACTACTGACTGATGGCCCATGATTTGAAGTGCCTGTATTAGTGTATACCAAAACTCAACAACATTGCTTCTCCCATTTTTGAGGTACTGAGCAAAACATGTTTAGCAACAAAACGACTCCAGTGACTGACCTTTGCGGTAAACCAAATATGATGGGATGGGAGGCAGGACATGCACTAACCTAGGTAATGTTACAATGAAGTTTGGTCACAATCTGTTCAGTAGTTCTCGATATATATGCTTCCAACAGACCAATAGACAGATCAACATTTTTTAATCGTTCTGATTCCTGACTGTTTCAATGTATTTTCTATATAAATCTGAAAATACAAAAAACTGGAAAAAATATTAATAATCATAATTATAAAAATAATATTATTATTACTATATTAGTATTATAATTATATATAGCTATTACTATAACCCTTTCACTGCTAAGGAAGTTCTGTGACATTATAACCAATTGCAGGCAATCTGGTTCGCAATCATACAAATTTACAAAAATGTTAGCTTGGAGTTGAACCAAGTTGAACAGTATTATAAATAACTGGCTGGGTAAAACTTTAACATTTCTGAAACAGTGAAAGGTAATTTAATTGTGTACACATATGGTTGAAATGCTGTTTGGAAATAAGATAACAAAAAAATTGTTTTAAAAACATTTTTAAATGCACTATTGTATTTTTTATCCAAAAGTGACAGAGTGAATTAGAGAAAGGGAGGCAAACGCTTCATCCCTGTTGTATTTTTGATGAATGTGCACAAGTGATTTGAGTCCCTTTTATTTATACCTCTATTATACATCAGCTTCACAAGCATGGGTTAGGGTAGGGCAGGTGGTCACCCGCAAATGAGCAGGGTTGTTATAAGTAACTTTTGAATATTCAACAGCAAATGTTCTGAGCTTTTCAATTTCAGTTGGTATGCAGAGAAAAAAACTACACCTTATATATAGATTACAAGCACTCTCTCCATAAGCATAAGTGGTCACACTGTTGAATGATGAGCTAAGTATCAAAAGCAGCCAAGGGAAACCGCTATATCTAGAGTGCATTTCCTATAAATCAGTTCAAGGCACGATAAATGTGATAATAAATTGGGCACATTCCTAAATAAACTTACCATTATTTAACTATTCTGTTTACTTAACGTTGGTAAAAAAAAACAAACACCTTACCTCAAGATGCGCATAGCCATGAACACCAAGACTTGGGTCTTGCATGCATGCTGGTGGTGATTGACGGATCTTAGCACAGAAAACCGCCTTGAAGCCTTTTCGGATCACATGCCATCCTATCTGAGCCAATACAATGGTGGCAAAGATTGATCCAACACAGAGAGTACTCAAGCGTAGTGCTATTTTTGCAATAAACGGCATGCCACCCATGGCGATGGCTTTGATATCTGAAACAAATGTGACATAAGTAACACTAATTTGACAATACAATACAAAACAATATAACACAACATATCTTTATGAACTCAAACAAGGATTTTACACAAGAGTAGGTCATGATAATGTAAGTCAAAAGGCAAGACATTACCTCAAACAAAGACTTTACACAAGTGTAGGTCATTATAATGTAAGTCCAAAGGCAGACATAGATACACAAAAATTGCAATCAACCCTTAGAAATCTTAAATCATTAAAGATGTAAAGCTATAAACACATTCATGAAAGAAGCTATTATAGTTTATTTAAAATTGTTAAAAGTAGACCTTGTGAATACAAAACATCATGATAAAACTAATAAAACTTAAAAGTCACTATCAGTATCACAGTTTTCATATCACAATTAATAAATTCATTCCATTCATACAAGCCTCTATCACCTATTGGTTTTTCGCTTACATGGTATGGTATGGTAGGTAGAATAACGTTCCCGGACACAATGCGTATAGGGGAAATTTTAATCAATCTAGCCTTTTATATTACATTACATTACATGATTATTGCTTTAGGTCCAGCGGACTCTTCCGAGCCAAATCAGGACCGGACAACCCCCGATCCGCATAAAAGATCTGCTGAAACAACCCTAGTGGTAAAACCGAAAGCTCTCCACCAGCCAGTCACTTTACAATAAAGACATCCCACGCAGGGGACGGCTGAGGCTTCACCACAACTTATCGAACCCCCATTTACAAAAACAAAATAGAATACAAACATCATTATAAATTATCAACAAAACACATACATATAAAATGCCTACATTGCTAAATAATAACATCATAGGAAGCCCTAGTGACCACCTGGCAGAAAGCGTCCAATATTCCCAAGCTGATCCAACAGACCTCATACACAAATAAGGAGTCTTATCCCGGAAGAGTTTTCAAGAAAAACGGTAGGAGACTGGGCTAGCGAAGAAGACGATAGTATAGCAGATTGATAGAACAGAGCAGTAATGAGAATGAGCAAATGAGAACGACAGCGACAGTGGGAATTTAAAGCACTAAATTTCCAGAAAGTGAGGATACTATTTATACTGAAACCCCCGGCACCCCAACGGGGGAGCCTTTTAATAGTTTTATATAGGAGGGGAGGTTAATACCAATACTAGATAAATAAATTAAATATAAATTTATATGAAATGAATGCCTATAATAAATACATAATAAAAATGAATGAACGAATTAATAAACAAATAAATAACATTATGAAAGAAATGTACTGTGCATAACCAAAATATCCACACACACAAATTGGGGAAAGGAGAAGCCATTATTCATTAAAACGTTTTGTATAGTCTAAAACATAATATCGACTTCTGTAATCACGAGAAAGACATTTACTTTTAATCACATAATAACGAATAATAATAAAATTAATAATAATCTGTTTTCTAAAGTTATTTTTAAAAATCAATCATAACGAAATTCGCTGTCCGTAAGTCTAACGGTAAACATTGCAGGTGTTTCACTTGTAAGGTCTTGGTCATGGGTCAAGGTTCAACTTCAACCATTAGTTGACTTGAACATCATTATCTGTTCTTGATTTGCAAATGACACGCATTTTTTATGTCAAAACACAACTGTTTCCATCAAATAACTTTTAAAAGGAAAAGTAGTAGTCTTCTCTAACACAATGCAAGCTTACTTGTTTGTAGAAAATTGTTAAACAACTTTCTAACAAACTCGCAACAAACCTCCAGCCTTTGTGGATTTTAATCTAATCAGTTGCTTCCCTTGGGTCACTCAGCTAAATAAAACAGAGTACATTCCCTTGCTTAAGTTCATACATCAACTAAACTAAATAAACAAGCAAACAAGAACATTATTTTTATTAAATAAAATAAGCAAATGCATCAAGCCAACAAACATAATCTTATGCACTTTAGATTAAAAAGAAAACAAAACAAATTTTAAAAATGCAACAAAATAAAATGTTATCTCTGTCATACGTAGACTACATGTCATGTTTTGTTTGCTTGTCCCCTTATACTTACTAAAATGAAATGCTATTTTAGCTCACTCCAATAAAGCGTGTGTGGAAGTTTTTATGAGTTGTGTAAATTGTTATTAATTCAGTCATACTGGTAATAATAATTTTGTTTTGTGCCTTTCCAGAAATGCATATTTAAAAAATAAAGAGTGAGAGAGAGAGAGAGAGAGAGAGAGAGAGAGAGAGAGAGAGAGAGAGAGAGAGAGAGAGAGAGAGAGAGAGAGAGAATTTTGAATTTCATCACACACACACACACACACACACATACACAAAATCGCTAATAAAATCAGCTTTAATTAATCCTCATTGTTTCTTTCCCTCTCCTTAAAAAAATTGAAAAAAAAATTGCTTCACAAGAAATAACACATTAATTAAATTATGTCCATGGCACTAAAACCACATTTGGAAATGGTTAATAATTCAAATAAATAAATAAATAAATAAATAAATAAATAAAGAATAAATACAATCATGAACTATTCTTTCTTTTCAAAGGCAGGCATCAATCTGCATTACATTACATTACATTACATTACATTATTATTGCTTTAGGTCCAGCGGACTCTTCCGAGCCAAATCAGGACCGGACAACCCCTGATCCGCATAAAAGATCTGCTGAAACAACCCTAGTGGTAAAACCGAAAGCTCTCCACCAGCCAGTCACTTTACAATAAAGACATCCCACGCAAGGGACGGCTGAGGCTTCACCCCAACTTATCGAACCCCCATTTACAAAAACAAAATAGAATACAAACATCATTATAAATTATCAACAAAACACATACATATAAAATGCCTACATTGCTAAATAATAACATCATAGGAAGCCCTAGTGACCACCTGGCAGAAAGCGTCCAGTATTCCCAAGCTGATCCAACAGACCTCATACACAAACAAGGAGTCTTGTCCCGGAAGAGTTTTCAAGAAAAAAGGTAGGAGACTGGTCTAGCGAAAAAGACGATAGTATAGCAGATTGATAGAAAAGAGCAGGAATGAGAAAGAGCAAATGAGAAAGACAGCGACAGTGGGAATTTAAAGCACTAAATTTCCAGAAAGTGGGGATACTATTTATACTGAAACCTCCGGCACCCCAACGGGGGTATCAATCTGCATGTGGAAAGATCTACCCACCATCTAACAAAATGTGACAAGATGTCATTTGACTGCAATAGTTTTGTTGTTGTTGTTTTTTAATGATTACATCATCAAAACCCAATACAATGAAATAGAGATAGGCCAACCGGAATAATTAAGTCTTCCGTCATTCTCACATAAGTCTATCAAATATTGAAATACTATACTGATCAAATTAAAACATTTTGCAATATACATTTTTGGGGGGTTTAATTACTATTTATAACTTTAGGACATATAATAATAATATTGCATTTTCGGATGTAATGGTGAATTTAAATAATAATAATAATAATAATAATAATAATAAAACATACAAAAACATACAAAAAAAGGGCATGCACTATGGGTTGAATATATACTACTCAAAACAATTGAAGGGGCACTCTCATATTTCATTTAGTTTAATTATTTGGCCCACATATACATAGCTAAATAATAACATAAGCCCTTGTCACTACCTGGCAGAAAGCGTCTAATATTCCCAAGCTGATCCAACAGATCTCATACACAAATAAGGAGTCTTGTCCCGGAAGAGTTTTCAAGAAAAAAGGTAGATGACTGGTCTAGCGAAGAAGAAGATAGTATAGCAGATTGATAGAACAGAGCAGGAATGAGAAAGAACAAATGAGAAAGACAGCGACAGTGGGAATTTAAAGCACTAAATTTCCAGAAAGTGGGGATACTATTTATACTTAAACCCCCGTCACCCCAACGGGGGAAATACAAACATCATTATAAAATATCAACAAAACGCATACATATAAAATGCTTACATTGCTAAATAATAATATCATTGGAAACCCCAGTGACCATTTGGCAGAGAGCGTCCAATATTCCTAAGCTGATCCAACAGACCTCAAAATGAGGAATTTTGTCCCGAAAGAGTTTTAAAAAAAAAAAAGGTAGGCGACTGGTCTAGCGAAGAAGGCAGTATAGTAGATTTATATATGTGTGTGTGTGTGTGTGAGAGAGAGAGAGAGATAGAGAGAGAGAGAGAGAGAGAGAGAGAGAGAGAAACAGACAGTCACAGACAGACAGACACCGGGAAATACAATCACAATCATGCTTCGGAATGGCACAGAGCGAAACTTTTGACGATATAGTATAAATAATATCAAACCATGATTTAATATTAAAATATTAAAACAATAAAAAAATTCTTCAAATAACACGCTGTCTGCCACACATTTCCAAGAATGTATTTTTTGTTTAAATTAACACAATAAAGGCCTAGTGAAAAGAAATAAATAATTTATTTGTTACACTCAGCCATGACGCCTCAAGAGTATCTTTTCAGTGAAACTAATATATTTCAGCATCATCTTGTCGTAATATTTTCGTTGAGTATTACTTTTTTCGCAATAATAAAATTTCTAATTCCATGTACACAATCGAAATGCTATTTAAAAGACATTGTTTCTACATCAAATAACATGTCTTCTCTACAAGCGTTAAGACTTTTCAATTAAAAAAAAAATAAAAAATCATCATCATTAACATTAAATGTCACAATCACAATATAATTAAATTATAAAACAATTCGCTTTCCTCATTAAGTAGATATAGCAATCTTCATGTAACCCTTTTCTGTGAACACATTCCAGAAGTCGCCCTCATTGCGGATCTCGTTTCTATCATGATATTACAGAGCTCTAATAATATTACGATACCGGTATACCGCGGATCTCATTGCTCAATGCTGCCACTCTGCTCAAATACAAATGTTATAGTCCATCCTATGTACAATTTCCATTTTCATTAATAATGATAAAGCATTTTTAAGTCTTTCATTCTACAGTGTTTTAACACCACAGAGCACTTTAAAAACAATAGTTGACAATAGCCTACTTAATAGTCTGCCACATCTACAATTTAAACAATATGATCTTATCATTTGTATTTTCTTGAATAAATCAATTGTTTAAACCAAACTACATGTACAATTTTCATTTCCAAACGCTATTATACATATTGGTATACATTTCAGTTTTACTGTGTTCGCATTATAGTGCATTTTTTCATAATTATTAATTTCTTGTAAATATTTTATTATAAAATGACGTATCATCCTGAAAAAAATATTTTCAAACCTGACGTTATTTATCAATGAGGATATATTATATTAATTTGATAGTTATTATTGATAAAGCTATTTTCGTGAACAAACCGGCTCATTTTACCAAATTCATACAATTATTTGTTGTTTCGGTTATATCATTACATTTTAATCAAATATTTATAAAATTTCTTGTTAAATGGCCATAGTATTGTAACTAGTTTGTGAGTAAGTCAACTTGCTTCATTAAAATAGTCCATTGAATTGAAATTAATCTGTTCACAGAATAATGTAATGATCACGTCCAATTAGTAATAAAGTATTTTTTACCTTGTTACTAATGACTACATGGAAGAAAAGCGCAAATTAGCATAACGTAACACGAACATCAGCATAACATGCAGCCTTTTCAACAATCCAGTGATTGCAGCAACATTGTCTTGAATAGCTCTTGGAGCTTTACAAAAAAACATAATATAAAATCAATCCAAGATTTAATTTAAAAAAAAAAAGAAATATTTAAAAAAATGTGTACAGTATTCAACAAAAAGGATTGCATATATGGTGCTGTATACTATGTGAAATTGAAATTTATACAGTTGCCTTGTAATGCCCGACCAAGCCTTTTAGGGAAAAACATGTAAACAGAACCTTTTGATCTGGTGCGTTTTATCTACTTCAACCTTTTTACTTGTCAAACTGATAACGCAGGTAGAAATCCAAAAGTCGGGATCAGCATTATTAAAAAGTAAATAGGCCTACTAAGGAATAATTAAACTAATTTAATAGTTGGCCGAGCGCATGAAGAATTTTAAATTGATATTTATAGGCCAATTCATCTTTTACAAAGACTTGATGCTACATGGACTTACTACGTTTGTGCAACTTCTATTATGATCATCTACAATTGTTTAAAACTACGTTGTAATATACAATCAGCGGCACGGATCCTATTTTACATTGACAGCTAGTGAGAACTGCACCACTGAAAAAAATCCAAAATTTAACTTCTTTCAAATGTACGGTTTAGATTAAAATCGAGATTTTTTCATTTGATTTAATGTGGTTAACTTGTAACAATCAGAGCACAATGTACTGTGTTGAAGCCAACTGCCTTTTTTAATATTAAAAAAAACACAAAAAACCCAATTAGAAAACAGAAAAGTTATGTTGTCGATTTTAAGCAACGGGTGTACATTTTATTGTCTTTTAATGTTTATAACAATGCGAATTCTGAAGTAAACTCATTGTCACTAAAACATACACAAAATGCATGCTACAACGTTGCTTTAACCTGAACTTTTCTGCTTTGCATAAACCTTATCACAGGTTGGGGTTTTATTACGCGGCAGAACAATGCCGTCCTTACATATATTCGACAATTATAAACGTAAATGAATAGATTACTGTATTGAAGAGAAGCGCATACTAAAGCAACATGCAGCCTTTCAAAAATGAACAATAACACTACATCTTTGCTAATAAATTATAAATTTAGGCAACACAAACAAAACAAATTGTACAACGAAATAAGATTTAAAATAATTTTTAAAAACATTAAAAGAATCACTATGTAATGTACAATATTGTCACAGGGCAGTCTGTGATGAAACCGGGTAGACTGTGTGGGTGGAGAGTTAATGAGTTAGGGGTAGTAACTGCGTGCTGTCGTATGCTAGGTTATGAGTGCAAATCGTGATTCAACAGTATAAATCGGCTAGCCAGTTGAGGAATTTGCTCACTGTAGTCAGAACAGGTTTTGGCAGAGTAACAGAGAAGACGTGCGGTCTTGTTTCTCGGAAGGTGTTTTGTTCTGGAAGTAAGGGAGGGACAGTTATTGACGTAGATAATAGCTGGTTCCAAGAGGAAAACTAGTTGGAAGTGTTACAGTTGTAGTAGCAAGCTCGGGAAAGAGTGTAGAGCAAATAACTAAGTTTTGTGCTTGTGGTAGGTTAGTGTCGAGGTATTGTCCACTAACGGAAACTACTACGCACCGGATTACCTTACTTGGAGTACTGTGTAGGCAAGCAGGGGAAAGGGCTGGCTACAGGTACTATTACATTCGAACCGTGTGGGTAAGTGTGATGGTGGTATTTTTCCTTACTGTGCCAATGACCGAGGGCCGGCTGTTGGGGTGTTGAACGATAGCTGTGTGTGAGGCTGGGGGGAAGGATGGTTGCACTGAGGAGAGGCGGACGAAAGGAAGAGTGCGACGGAAGGAGGGAGAATGAGGGAGGAGAACGGGGGTGAAGTGTGATGAAGGTAGGATGGAAGTGGTTGCTGTTGTCGTGGTTGCGGTTGCTTGAGATGGATAATGTGTTGATGTTGACATGTATTCATTTGCAGCATTGCTCATTTCATGCATTCATAGTTTCATTGAGTTTCATGAATTATGTGTTTGATTACAAGTGTCGATAATAGTAGTCAAGGGAAGTGGACAGCAGTTGTGCCTCCTCAAGATACAGAAGTTAGTGAGTGTAATAGGGGGGTAGAGTGTGAGGAGGGAGGGGGACAGAATCGGGTGGACATGACATTAACAATACGACAAGCATGTTGCAGGTTCGAAGGTGCGTTCGACCATTCGTCGTTCGACAGTTCGTCGTTCGACCATTCGTCGTTCGAGAGTTCGTTCGTATTCATCAGCTCGTCCCTGGGTAACGCGGATCGACGTTGACCAGCGTCGTGCGACGACGACGACGGCACTTGGTCGTGTGGACTGAACATCATCATCATCACCACCTGTTCGTCTACGTCCGCATTTGTGTACATCTTCATCGTTCCACAACCCCACCTTTCCCGTGGTGGTTGTGACGTCTGTGGACGGGACCTGTCCTCGACGTCGCAGTGTTAGCCGATTGGAGGAGTCAGGCTGAGAGACGTCGACGGTGGCAGGGCTGCCGCGACTACGGCGTCACCATCATCATCATCGTCAGCGGCGAGAGGGAGTGGCGACGCCACTACGCCTGGGCATCCACAGCGACGGTCCGTTAACAGCCACGAGAAGGGGCGGATACCTTTACGGAGACTTCAACAGGGACGCCATACTATCAGGTCGGCTCTTTCCTTGTTGTCCCTCTCTTGACACTCGAAACCCCCCTTGGTTCGGTTATTTACGTGCAACGGACATTTGCGGTGCACAGTTGATACATGGACGTGGTTGAATAGCAACCCTCGATCATCTGACATACCATTCCATTGTTCATCGACCCATTGATTGTTCCATCACCATTTTCTCGTTTCATGTGTAAATGTTGTATGTGTATGAGTGTGTGGTATGAATGAATAAATAGCTTGAAAGTTGTATATATATTTGTCGTGTTTTTCATCACTTCCGTCTGCGGGTAATCGTCATTCTTTCTGGGTTGTCTGCGTGTGGAAGTTGTTTGTTTGTGGCGTCTGCCCGGAGGGAGTCGTGGCGGTGACAAATATTGTTTATCAGGTAGCTCGGGGAGAAAAACAAAACAGGCAGAAGAAGCTGACATTTATAATTAAATTTCATTTTGGGTTTAGTTTTGTACAGTTTGTGTAAGTTTATTTTTTTTTAATTTTACTTTATTTTATTTAATGGGATTTATTTTATTTTATTGCATTTCTTTTCATTTTATTTTGATTATATTATTTTAATTATTTTATTTTGTTAATTCTTTTTTATCAGCCTCAGCAGTTGCACAATCAGAAAGAGGAGGAGGAGAACAAGAAGAGGATGAAGGGAAAGGAGAAGAAGAAGAAGAAGAAGAAGAAGTAGTTACAAAGTCGTGTTTTGTTTAACAGACTGTCAACAAATGTCACATCTACAGTATAGGCAATTGTGGGACAAACAATAACACGAGCAAGCTAAATGCTCAAACATGACCACGGAGGTACTAAATCACAGATAATGTGCATAGAGAAAAAAACAACAATAGTACAGCGTAAGTTTCAGCGAAAAAGCGGGCGGTTTTTCTGTAAGCTGGGGAACAAGACACGTCGCTTTCGGAAGCGTTGGTGAGGATGATAATGAAGAGGAACGCCACTGCATACGCCTATCATGTGAAGACATCGCCCTCGCCCTTAAATGTAGTCAATTCAACGTCCATTTGTATAGCCGTACAACTCCATGTCGCAGAAACATGCTCTGGGCCCAAGCTGAAACAAGTTGATGTCACCTGTGACAGACCTGATAGTGATCTAAGAGAGGTTTCCGCGGAACGTGCGACTATGTCACGCCTTGTGACAGACATTTTGAAGTCCAATGAGTCTGATGACGTCCACAAATGCCGCAAAACCGGAAGCGACTAAAGCAACTTTCGTCTTCCGATACAAAAAAAAAAAAAAAAAAAAAAAAAAAAAAAATTAAAGTGTCCGCAGATTGTTTCGCATTTCCTATCTTTTTCTTCTTTTTTTTTCTTTTTTTTTCCGTTTTCGTTTTTGCGGATTTCCGCGATTTCGCGGAGAACTATCAGGTCTGCTGTGAGTCGTTTCCACTACATCCAAGGATAGATATCGTAGACATGTAACGGAGGTTTCTCCTCTTGTTCTTCACACGCATTTCTCCGAGCCCTGTGGCGAAACACACAAATAATTATATGAGTATAACACACCCTAAATAGACAGAAAAAAGGAAATAAAAAAGAAAAGATTAGGGAGTTCAGTTTCTTCATCATCGTCATCATCATAATGATCACCATCGTCGTCGTCGTCGTCGTCGCCTTCATCATCACTGCCGCTATGAACACGCCTTAGGATATGCAAGTTTTTATGTTCTGTATACTTTGATAATCATCATCACCATCATCTTCAGCAGCAAAAGCAGCATCAACATCTTCATGATCATCATTACATTACAATGTTTTTGCTTTAGGTCCAACGGACTCTTCCGACCCAAATCAGGACCAGTTCATGATCATCATCATCAACATAATTCATACATCATCATCATCATCATGATCATATGGTATTATGTGTTTACTTGTTGTGTCAATTTCTGCACGTCTATAATTCCATCGGTAATGGTGTATAAAAACTCATTACAATGAATAGTAATGTAGAACACTCACACTTTATGATGCCCCCGTCTCTGTCGTCAATATCGCCAGTCACCATGATGTTTCAAAGAAGCCAGGGGCGAATCTGGGCCACACTCAGGAAAGGGCGTAGCTTGCCATGATCTTCGATAAATCGCAGATTCCAGAACTGCTGCTCAGAATACATAACGATTGTTTGAGGTCTGTTTTATCTGGGTCCAACATTTAAAAAAAACTTATTGATAGGGCACAGTACAATTAGATCAGATGTTTATTGTTGTGTTGCTGTTTCTTTTTCCTCTTCTTCTTCTCCTTCTAATGGTGCTCTAACGCTGACGCTATAAGAAGTGTGAAATTACACTTCGAATTTTCGCAACTTTCAATTAAAAAACCAGTTACTGACGTGCTGGTAAATTCAGCTCATTTCCTAGGTTTGACCTGATAACTGAAATTGGAATTTGCACGTGCATCCAGAAACTAATTGCGGGTTTGTTTTGCCCGTGCGATCGAACGAACAAAACAGTTTCCGACAACCACACATTTAATCCTATTCTGATTTTTAGAGATCGAAAAAGCTTTCTTTCTCTACAAGGCTAAAGAATTGATGCTGTGCTTTACTATACGTGAACAAGATTATTTAACAACAACAACAACAACAACAACAACAACAACAACAACAACAAAATAATAATTATAATAATAATGAATATATACGCGCTTCTTCTCTTAATCACCAATTAGTATCAAAACCCAGTGATATGACATGTATAACATAGGCTCACATGCTACACTTTCTCATATTAAACACACCTTTATCACTGAAACACGTTGTGTAAAGGAAGGAAGATCGCTATTAGGAGACGGAATGGAGATTGAGTTTTATTTTGAAAATTTTGATGGACCCCATCTACACTATTATCAAGGAGTGGGGGGGGGGAAGATGGGGGGGGGGAAGAAACCGTACATGGAGAAAACCTCCAGTGAAAGGAAAAATCTGCTATTTAATTCGTATTCGCTCGCCCTCTGCGGGATTCGAACTCGCGATGAATAGTTGGGGGGGGGGGAGGGGGGGGATAGGAAAAATAATGGGACCTAGTGCTTGTTGGTTGTGTTGATGTATCTGGCACTCACCCATCTGGGTCATGAGCGCCAGGATCTTTAAAGTCTGTTTTGAATTTCATACTATCGCAGATGTTTTCTGTTCTCGTCCGAACGATTTCACTACACAAGAAGAACGTTTTGTATTATATGCATCCTTGTTTAGTTTTGGCCAGAATGATACCAGACCTGTGTAACATACAGATACAGATATTTTGGATGAAATTGTTCCGGCTACGCACATTTCAATGGCATTCGAGCTTATTTAGCTTGTTTCTTCCTTATTTTTTTCCAGATCAAACATTGACTATCGTTTCTAAAAAGTCCTCTCAGGCGAATCACGCTCCAAAGTTCGGCCCTTTACAATAATGAAAATTGTATTTGCAACAGTCATGTTCCTTTAGTGATAGACACAAACAGACACACACAGACACACCAAAGTTGGTAAAATTCCATTCAGCCTAAGCAGCGTGAGATGAATTTTAAAAAGCAAATAAACGACGCACATACCCACATTACATGATTATTGCTTTAGGTCCAGCGGACTCTTGCGAGCCAAATCAGGACCGGACAACCCCTGATCCGCATAAAAGATCCGCCGAAACAACCCCAGCGGCAAAACTGAAAACTCTCCACCAGCCAGCCACTCCACAACAAAGACATCCCACACAGGGGACGGCTGAGGCCGCACCCCAACTCACCGAACCCCCGCTCACAAAAACAAAACAGAACACAAACATCATCACAAACTATCAACAAAACACATACATACAAACTGCCCACATTGCCAAACAACAACATCATAGGAAGCCCTAGCGACCACTTGGTAGAAAGCGTCCAACACTCTCCCAAGCCGATCCAACAGACCTCACACACAAAGAAGGAGTCCTGTCCCGGAAGAGTTTTCAAGAAAAAAGGTAGGCCTAGATGACTGGTCCAGCGAAGAAGAAGATAGTATAGCAGATTGATAGAACAGAGCAGGAATGAGAAAGACAGCGACAGTGGGAATTTAAAGCACTAAATTTCCAGAAAGTGGGGATACTATGTATACTGAAACCCCGTGCACCCCAACGGGGGTACGCACATACCCACGGGATACTGATGAAAACAATACACCATTAGCAACAGTTGGTGCTTTAAATTGCGATGTATTGTGTGTTTGTTTCGAACAAGTGTTTATACGACCTTAAAATGTAATTCAAAATATAAGCCTATGTACCTTGTACGTAAAATGATACTGTGGACTTCTATCATCATCATCATCATCATTATCATCATCATCATCATCATCATCATCATCATCATCATCATCATCATCATCATCATCATCATCATCATCATCATCATCATCATCATCATCATCGTCATCATCCTACTTCTCCTTCTCATCATCATCATCATCATCATCATCATAAACATGTGCCATTCGCAGTTATTTCATTGTTTTTTTCACTATATATATTTATCTAAAATCTGTATTATTCCTTGTTTTCTTCAGCAAAGTATCAAAACGCGCTTCAGGGACCTTGACCTCAACTCTGAAGGTCGTTTAGGTTCCCATGGGGATAAGCGAACTATAGAGCCTAGAACTTTGTTGCCAACCAAAGGTCAGAGTTAAGAGGACGGAACTGATTCCGCGGTCAGTGAGCCACAGTTGTTGATTGAGTATTTATGTTTATATTTGTGAAGTTCCGCTTATCCAATTTATACTTTCACTGCTTACCCTGAAGATAGTATTTTTTTTCTCCTCAGCCCAAATAGGCATCGGCGAAGTCTAACTGCGCACTCCATTCAGAACCCCCTTCACCCTCACGCCCACATCCCCACCTCCACATCATCTCTTCTTTCTACCCATTCTTCAAAGACAGTGTGTGGGTGTGTGTGTGTGCGTGTCGCGCGCGCGCGTCGAAATGTTTCGCTCTCTGCCGTTCCCAAGCGTATGATTGGATCTCTCGGTGTCTTTCTGCCTGTTACTGTCTGTCTGTCTGTCTGTCTCTCTCTCTCCCTCTTTCTCTCACTCACACATACACACACACACACGCACACACACATGAAACAAATTATTTCCTTAATTTCGTTATTTTTATGTTTCTTTTTTCCTTTGTCTTCCCTTCTGCCATTCTGTATCTGCCCTTTTCTCTATCGGCGCACAGAGGCACTACACGTTGAAAGTGGATCATCGATAACGAAGCGGTAAATAGCGTACTTATAGGTATCACAGATTGGCATTATATCTATGATACATAAGTAAAAATAGCGTACTATAGGTATAACAGACAGGCATTATATCTATCTTTGATTCTTAGATACGCTTCCTACCGCTGTGTTATCGATGATCCACTGTCAGCTCGGCGTAAGGGAGAGAAACAGCACGCAGATCACTTCACAATAAAAGAACATCAGATATAAAAGAAGCAGCATGCAGATCACTTCACAATAAAACAACATCAGATATAAAGGAGAGAAGCTGCACGCAGATCACTTCACAATAAAACAACATCAGATTTAAGGGAGAGAAGCAGCTCGCAGATCACTTCACAATAAAACAACATCAGATATAAAGGAGAGAAGCTGCACGCAGATCACTTCACAATAAAACAACATCAGATATAAGGGAGAGAAGCAGCTCGCAGATCACTTCACAATAAAACAACATCAGATATGAGGGAGAGAAGCAGCTCGCAGATCACTTCACAATAAAACAACATCAGATATGAGGGAGAGAAGCAGCACGCAGATCACTTCACAATAGAACAACATCAGATATAAGGGAGAGAAGCAGCACGCAGATCACTTCACAATAAAACAACATCAGATATAAGGGAGAGAAGCAGCACGCAGATCGCTTCACAATAAAACAACAACAGATATAAGGGAGAGAAGCAGCACGCAGATCGCTTCACAATAAAACAACATCAGATATAAGGGAAAGAAGCAGCACGCAGATCGCTTCACAATAAAACAACATCAGATATAAGGGAAAGAAGCAGCACGCAGATCGCTTCACAATAAAACAACATCAGATATAAGAGAAGCAGCACGCAGATCGCTTCACAATAAAACAATCTAGATATATAAATTGCTTAGCCGGAAGTCCTTCTTCGCCTCTACTATAAATTAAAGTTTGTCCGGTATGGACGCTGATCTAGGCAGGTGCTGGCCGCTGCGGATCGGCCTGCTGTGTGCTCAAAACCAGCGAAATCGTTATAGCCGACATTTCCTTACCGAACGTTTAACCGTTTCTGAGATAAATAAATATACAAAATGTCCACAAACTGCAATAGCCTCATTCCGCGCGCTTCCATTAAAAATCAAATTGAAGTTTCAGCATGTTTTCCCATATAGACCCAAAAATTGTTTATATTCCTAGGAAACCTTTGTAGCTTAATTGGTAAAACATTTGCCTACCGTGCAGGACGACCCAAGTTCAAATCTCATGCGGGCCTTTTTTTTTAACACTACAATATGGATATATTTTTTTAAAATTTAGGCTTTTTACCTTTAATTTATTATTATTATTATTATTATTATTATTATTATTATTATTATTATTATTATTATTATTATTATTATTTATAAACTAATAATAATAATAAATTATTTATTATTATTATTATTAGTAGTAGTAGTAGTAGTAGTAGTAGTAGTAGTAGTAGTAGTAGTAGTAGTAGTAGTAGTAGTAGTAGTAGTATATCTTATATCAAATTTTCTTTTAAAACCTTGGTGTTTTTTATGATTTCTATTTGTATTATTCTATATTCAATATTATTATTATTATTATTATTATTATTATTATTATTATTATTATTATTATTATTATTATTATTATTATTATTATTATTATTATTATTATTAGTAGTAGTAGTAGTAGTAGTAGTAGTAGTAGTACCAAGGATCGGGATGGGGTGGTACGTGTAGGTAAAAGGGGGCTACGGGTATGTTTAAAGGGGCATGGGTAGGCATAACGGGGATACGGGTATATATAAGGGGGTATGGTGATGGTCGATTCCTTTCATCCATACCTGCGAAACGATCAACGGGGAAGTATCAAGGAGGGTACAGGTAGGTTACAAGGGGGGTTCGGGGAGGTATCAAAGGGGTATGGTGAGGCATCATGGGGGGGGGGGACGGGGAGATATCAGAAGGGGGGGGGGTATGGGGAGGTATCAAGGGGGATATGGGGAGGTATCATCGTCCAAATGAAACTCGCAGACAACAGTTGTCTCTCTGTCTACATTTTAAACAGCAACCTGTGTACCCTGGCAAGCCAGGGTACAAAACCACTAGTATCAGATATAAGGGAGAGAAGCAGCACGCAGATCACTTCACAATAAAACAACATCGAATAGATCCCTTGCTCACTCTTAAAATGACTAACTGACTCAATTTTAATATATCAATAAATAATTTAGTCAATAAAATAAAATAAAATAAAATAATATAAATAAACACTTCAATGGAGCAGTTTAGAACTAAACTTAAACTGGGACACTAAAAAGCCGTTAGGCTTACACAAGTCCCAACTGAACTGAACTGAACTAGTGCGTCCTTCATCGTCGTCATCGTCATCAGCACACCACCACAACCATCATTACCAGAACAATATAGTATAGTAGTATAGTAAATAGAGGCTAAATATGTTAGGCGTCGCGGCCTATTCCACTCCTCTTCATTCTTTGATTTACGTACGTGCGTGAGTCACGCGAGTAGGCTGCAGTGCATTTTTGAACAAAATAAAATGACAACTAATCGTCATATTCTGTAAACTTAGCTATAAATTTAGGGGGGTCAGCTCGTTACTCCCCCGTATCACTATTCACCCGGCTCGTTACTCCCCCAGCTCCTTATTTTAAGAATGTAGGAATCGGAAAGTGATTTTTGTAGAGAAAAGGGTTAGGTATATAGAGTCTCCTCTCTGAAAATCCTTATCGGGAAGAGAGGGGACTATAAACTGATACACACACAAAGGGTTAGGGCAAGGGTTAGGGATAGCTCTGCAACTAACCCTTACCCGAACCCTTTTCTAAAAAGTTTACTTAGTTCGTCTCCTATAGGCGACGAAATAGGTCGAACTTTGTTCAAAATAACGAGCTGGGGGAGTAACGAGCCGGGGGAGTAGTGATACGGGAGAGTAACGAGATGTTCCCAGTGAAAGAGTGAAGGAAATTTGCAAAAATGTAAACGCTGTAATCTTCTGAACAACAATCCTAAATTGGGAACATCTCGTTACTCTCCCGTATCAGTACTCCCCCGGCTCGTGTCATCATCATCGTCACCAGCATTATCATCAATATCATCACCATTCTCATCATCATCGTCGTCGACAACAACAACATCTTTACCGCCACCATCAGCAACACCACAACCAACAAAAACATCGCCATCATTTGAACTTTATCACACTCACCTTCCTTCCTCATGTTATTAAATTTTTAAAAAAGGAACACTCTCGTTCTGATGCAATATTTTCACGCATCACCAGCCAACTTCTGTGTGAACTCAAAACTCACAACTGTGTAGGCCTACATTTCCCCAGAAATCTTCGTACATCAAGGATTGATAGTAGTCTACATAAAGAATTGCGTTGAAAAATCGAGGTACATAAAGAGATGCGTTGAAAACACCGTATATCGAATATTTACATCGAATATTATCGTAGAGCTTACCTTACCTTTACGGAATGTACACACAACTGTTTGTTTATTGATTATTACATTGAAAACTACAACCAAAAGTTATCTTTATCGTGCCAGACACAATGTCGTTGTCAGCAGGGGTTGTACTTTCGACTTTAATGGTGACGTGCTGTGGGTTCTCTGCACATACTAATACTGATCCCAAGGTATGTCTCTGTTTATTGTCTGCCATCTCTCTCTCTCTCTCTCTCTCTCTCTCTCTCTCTCTCTCTCTCTCTCTCTCTCTCTCTCTTTCTTTCTTTCTTTCTTTCTTTCTTTCTCTTTCTGTCTGTTTGTCTCTCTCTCTCTCTACCCTTTGGGGTCATGAGCAATCTTGCCACTGTAGATTGTTCTAACCTATAAAGGGAAAAGTGAAAGCCCCAGTTTTTTTTTTTTTTTTTTTAATCAGTTTATAGTCCCTTCTCTTCCCGGTAAGGATTTTCAGAGAGGAGACTCAAATTGCCCCAGTTGAAAACCTGTCTTTCCTTTATAGGCATGACCGATTCACTGCGGCAACAGTACCCCCGTTGGCGTGCCGGGGGTTTCAGTATAAATAGTATCCCCACTTTCTGGAAATTTAGTGCTTTAAATTCCCACTGTCGCTGTCTTCCTCATTTGCTCTTTCCCATTCCTGCTCTGTCCTATCCCTCTGCTATACTATCTTCTTCTTCGCTAGATCAATGACCTACCTTTTTTCTTGAAAACTCTTCCTGGACAAGACTCCTTGTTTGTGTATGGGTCTGTTGGATCAGCTTGGGAGTATTGGACGCTTTCTGCCGGGTGGTCACTAGGGCTTCCTATGATGTTATTATTTAGCAATATAGGCATTTTATATGTATGTGTTTTGTTGATAATTTATAATGATGTTTGTATTCTATTTTGTTTTTGTAACCGGGGGTTCGATTAGTTGGGGTAAAGCCTCAGCCGTCCCCTGCCTGGGATGTCTTTATTGTAAAGTGACTGGCCGGTGGAGGGCGTTCAGTTTTCCCACTAGGGTTGTTTCAGCAGATCTTTTATGCGGATCGGGGGTTGTCCGGTCCTGATTTGGCTCGGATGGTTTGTGTATGAGGTCTGTTGGATCACCTTGGGAGTATTGGACGCTTTCTGCCGGGTGGTCACTAGGGCTTCCTATGATGTTATTATTTAGCACTATAGGCATTTTATATGTATGTGTTTTGTTGATAATTTATAATGATGTTTGTATTCTATTTTGTTTTTGTAACCAGGGGTTCGAGTACTTGGGGTAAAGCCTCAGCCGTCCCCTGCGTGGGATGTCTTTATTGCAAAGTGACTGGCCGGTGGAGGGCATTCAATTTTCCCACTAGGGTTTTTTCAGCAGATCTTTTATGCGGATCGGGGGTTGTCCGGTCCTGATTTGGCTCGGAAGAGTCCGCTGGACCTAAAGCAACAAATCAATCAATCAATCAACTCTCTCTCTCTCTCTCTCTCTCTCTCTCTCTCTCTCTCTCTCTCTCTCTCTCTCTCTCTTTCTTTCTTTCTTTTTCCTCTCTCTTTCTCTCCCCTGCTTCTTTTTTTGCTAGGACCCAAAAAATGTTTTTTTAATAATAATAATAATAATAATAATAATAATAATAATAATAATAATAACAACAACAACAACAACAACAACAACAACAACAACAACAACAACAACAACAACAACAACAACAACAACAACAACAACGAGTTACTGCAACGAATGCAGTACTTACGATTAACTGAATCCTTAAAAATAAACAAGGGACCTTCCTTTGACAAAACAGTTTTAGACCATTGTGTTGTTTTCTCCTTGTTTAGGGATCACCCGCGCAACAACCAGTCACTGTGTCATCAACCGTGGTCCCTTTGGAAACACACTCCACTCTCTCGCCCCATACTACTCTCTCACCTTCAGCAGTCAACGCCGACGTCGCACCTATCATCCTCATGACCATCTTCATTGTCGTCCTCGTCGCTGGATTTATCTACTTGATTGTCCTATTCCGAAGGCACGAGGTGGTCGGTCACGGCAATGACGACAGCGAGGCCAGAGAAGGCGGACATGTCAACAACCTGGCGTTCACCACAGAGAATAGAGATGTAGCACTACTTTAATAAAGGTTCAGCCCGATGTTACCCCAGGTCTCTATTCCTTCAGTTCTAGGTCTAAATCTCAGGTCTTTTTGTTTTCTTCTCAGGGCTTTTCGAGTCTACGTTTTTCCGGGTCTATATACCACCCTCCCCCTCCCCCAAGTCTATTTGGTTTCATTTGACTGATTTAAACAACATAATATTGTTTATATTATTATATTATTATTGTAAGGAGGCACTGTGGTCTAATGGTAGTGCTTCGGCTTGCGGATAGGAAGGTCCCGGGTTCAAGCCCTGGCCGGGCCATTGTGTTGTGTCCCTGGGAAAGACACTTTACTCCTGTTTTCCTACTCCTTCGGATGAGAGTATAAACCGAGGTCTAGTCTGTGTCGCATACATTCCATCATAACGGACTTTAAAGATCCTGACGCTCATGTCCTAGACGGGTGAGTGCCGGTGACAAGAAAACACCCAGCATGCACCTAGGTCCTTCTCCCCCATCCCTGGCTGCCCAGGATTGTGCTCCGTTGTCCGGGCGTCAGACCATGCGCCCAAAGGCTGCGGGTGGGCGTCTCGGGCGGCTTGAGTTAGATCCTGTATCGGCCAGCGCCTTGAGCAGCTCTTGAGCTGGAAAAGCGCTATATAAGAACGATTAAATAAATAAATAAATACACCCAGATGAGCGAAAATCGGGTTGCCATTTTAGAAAAAAGCGCCGCAGTCGCCGACAAGTTGAATCCAGGACGAGGGGGGGAGTTACCGCTTCTTTAATGTAATGGAATTTAGTGAAGGCGAACGTTATGACATTGCTCGCAAAAGGTATGCGCATTATTGTTAATGTGTTCCCAATTGTCATGCCGAACAAAATAGTTCATTCTGCCCGACTTTCTTACCCTTGTCTACAGCTCGACCAAGTATTAAAGTGAACCCGAAGCCTTTTATTATAAAACTTTAACACTATATAGTATGATCATAGAAGTGTCAACAAATCTACATTATTACGAGAAAGCTATCCGATAAGCATAGAAATCCCATGTTAGAGCTTGTTTCTGTCCGTCGCCGCATTTTACAGCGAAAACACCCAAAAGTTGTTCTGCTATTAGGGACTGAGATAGGAGCCGTCTTACTTAGCCTACGTATCCACTGAAGCGTAGTCTTGCTGATGCAGACAATATTATAAAAGCTCTAGACTACATGTAACTCGGCCTGTAGCGTCATTAGCTCTGCGGGAAAGATCACCACGTTTGTATTGTATGTTATCAAAACGTTATGTAATTATTAAGGGCCACTGTGGCAGTATGGAACGCTGGAAAAAATGGTATCGTGTCAAATTGAGAAAACTTATTAATTGTAATGTAATAGTTTACATAATAAAATAAACGAGCCTATGTACATTTTCTGTTTTACTTATGTTTACACTTCCTCGTTAAAGTGTGTATACATTACACTTCATTATCATCGTCATCGTCGTCGTCGTCGTCATCATCATCATCATCATCATCATCATCATCATCATCATCATCATCATCATCATCATCATCATCATCATCATCATCATCGTCGTCGTCGTCATCATTGTCATTTTCTTCTTCTTCCTCCTCCTCTTCTTTTTCTTCTTCGTAAATTTGTGTGATTTGACCGTAAGTTTCTTCATTTGTTTTGTAGTGTATTTAATGTTTGTTTAATTTTGTTTACATTCTCTATTCGTGTTCTTTCGTGCTCTTCTTTCGTGTCCTCGACGTCATGGGTTGTTGAAAAATAACTCCTATTGCACACCTATCCTATCCTATCCTATCCTATCCTATCCTGTCCCGTAACCCGAAGGTCGTAGGGGCACCACAGATTATCGTTTAACCAGTATACTCCATCTTTCTCTGTCCTCAGCAGCCCTGATGGCTTCGCTCAGTGTCAAACCAGTCCATTCTCGAATGTTGTCCTCCCACCTCTTTTTCGGTCTCCCTCTTCTTCTACCTCCTTGCACTGTGCCTTGCAGAATAGTCTTTGCAAGGCCTGATGATCTGGTGACGTGGCCATACCATCGGAGTTTCCGATTCTTCACCACTGTTAGCAGGTCATCGTGTTGTCCAATGGCTTGTGTGATGGTCTGTCGGACTTCGTCGTTGGTGATGTGTTGGGTATAGGAAATGCCCAGAAGTCTTCTGTAGCACCTCATCTCCATGCTTTGTATTCTTCGTTGGAGATCTGCTTCGCAAGCATATAGGAAGATGAAGATGGCAAGGGAGCGCAGCAGTCTTACTTTGGAATGTAGACTGATGGTCCTGTCTTTCCAAATGGGCTTCAACCTTGTCAGGGCAGCAGTTGTTTGTGCGATCCTGGAGTGGACTTCCTGTCGGGACCCATTGTCTGATACAATGGCTCCTAAATATTTGAAGCTATGCACTGTGTTGAGGGATTGGCCTTGGACTTTGATGTCCGTATTGATGCCATTGGTGTTGTTGGTCATCATTTTGGTCTTCTCTGCACTTATTTCCATTCCATAGGCTCTGGAGGTGGTGTCAAGCCTCTGTACCAGCTGTTCAAGTTCTTGTTCCTCTCCAGCCAATCCATCAATGTCATCTGCAAAACGAAGATTGGAGATTGCTCTACCCCCTATGCTGACTGTGCCTTCATGGTCTGCAAGAGCATCTGACATGATGCGCTCTAGGAAGATGTTGAAGAGTGTTGGAGAGAGTAGGCATCCTTGACGCACACCGATTGTTGTTCTGAACCAGTTCCCGATGGCGCTGTTGTGGAGGGCTGCACTGATAGCCTTGTCATACAGGCTTTTGATGACTTCAATAATTTTAGGGCTGATGTTGTACACTTTCATTGTTGCCCATAGAGCTGCATGCCAGACTCGGTCAAACGCCTTCTTGAAGTCTATGAACACATGATATAGATGTTGTTGGTGCTATAGGTATTTCTCACAGATTATTCCGAGGTTGAAAATCTGCTCAGTGGTACTTCGCCCTGCCCTGAATCCTGCTTGTTCTTCAGCTATGATTTGTTCAGCTTGGGGTTTCAACCGGTTGAGTATTATTTTCAGGAGGACCTTGCTGGGATGGCTGATGAGGCTGATGGTCCGGTAATTTTCACACTCCTGAAGGTTACTTTTTTTGGGAAGAGTGATGACCAGCGACTGGGTCCATGGTATAGGCCACTCCCCACTCTGCCAGATCTTGTTACAGATAATGGTGAGGGCATCAATCATCGTTTCTCCTCCTGCTTGTATCAATTCCGCGGTTATGTTGTCCACTCCCGCTGACTTCCCTTTCTTTAGCGCTTGCACTGCTGCCTCAACTTCTTCCCGGAGAATTGGGAGGATTTCTTCTTCTTCTCTGTTCTCGGGACATGCTAGAACTGATGGGTCTCCATTTGGTGTATGGTTGTAAAGGTCAGAGCAGTACTCTGTCCATCTGTCCAAGACTTCTTGTTCTTCTGTAAGGCATATGCCAGACTTGCTTTGGATCGTGGAGACTTTGGGCTGTTTGACACTTGTCAGCCGCTTCACAGTCTGGTAGGCCTTCTTGCTGTTGTTCTTGTTCAGACTGTTCTCTATTTCCTGGCATTGATCTTCTATCCAGTTCTCCTTTGCTGTGCGCATGTCTTTTCGGATGTCATTGTTGATTTTTCGGTAGACATCAGCTCCCTGTGAGGTGTTCGTTTTCTTTTTCAACTCTCTTTGTTTATCACACAGATCCAAAAGTTCAGGTGTGATCCACGGCTTCTTCTTTGGTCGGTGCTTGCCAAGGATCTCAGTGGCGGCATCTGTCACAGCTGAGTTGAAGGTGGTGGTCATGGTGTTGACATCTACTTCACCAGCCCCCAAAGTGAGCAGTGGTGCAAATTTCCCTCCAATTGTGGCCTGAAATAGTTCTGCCACCTCTGGTTCTTGCAGTTTGTCCAGGTCGAACTTCAGTCTAGTGCACTTTGCTGTATTTACTCTCTTCAAGTGGAGCCGGAAAGACATCAGCACGAGATCGTGGTCACTTCCGATGTCTGCTCCTGGAAAAGTGCGTGTCCTGCCAATGTTGATGCTTGATCTGAAGCGTTTCTTGACCATGATGTAGTCTATTTGGTTGTGATGCTCCCCGCCAGGACTGTGCCATGTCCATCGTCTGGAGTTTTTGTGGAGACCAAGCGTGTTTGCCAGTACCAGATTGTTGTGTCTGGCAAACTCCAAGAGTCTCAGACCCCTGTCATTTGTCTCGTTGTTGCAGTGGGGTCCACATGTGTCTCCCCAGTTGTGGTACGCATCTTCGCCAACCTTGGCATTCCAGTCGCCTTGCACTATGACTATGTCCTTCTTCAGCACTTGGTCAAGGACCGCCTGTAGATTTTCACAAAAATCCTCCACTTCGCTGTCGTCATAGTCTGATGTTGGGGTTGGGGCATAGGCTTGGATGATGGTGATGTTGAAAGGGGCTGCTCTCAGGCGGGTGGTAATGAGTCTACTGGAGACTGGGCGGCAACCCATGACAGTGGCTAGAATGTTCTTGTGGACCAAGAATCCAACGCCGTGTTCGTGCCTGCCATCACACACAGTGCTTATTACGTTTATAAATACTGCTGCATTTGTAGGAAACAAAAACATCTTTGACCACTGCAGTGATAGAAAATAAGCTTTTTTTTTAATTTTTTAAATCTATCATTTAATCTTACAGCGACAAATCAGTCCTCAATGTGTGTCACCTCGTCTGAGACGTGGTCGTATTCTTCTTACGTTTAATGTCAGTTGAGCTGGCTCAAGTAGTGTCAGGTGATTGGCCATTATGAGCTGCTGTCATCACTGTGAGATCAAATCAGAGATCAGCCATTACATACTCTACCCCTGTAAAGATCTCTACCCCTGTAAAGATCTCTACCCCTGTAAAGATCTCTACCCCTGTAAAGATCTCTACCACCGTAAAGATCACAATCACTGTACAGATCACAATCACTGTAAAGATCGCAATTACTGTAAAGGTCACAATCACTGTAAAGATCACAATTACTGTAAAGATCACCACCACTGTAAAGATCACAATCACTGTAAAGATCACAATCGATTTTGTGTCATGCAAATCTGTTGCTGCTTCTTCTTCTTCTTGTAGAAGCGGTTTTCTGTCTGCATTACTTGGGAGTTACGGTCACTGGTGGAGGAAGTGATGTGTGCGTGTGTGTGTGGGTGTGTGTGCGTATTTAGGAGCCATTGTATCAGACAATGGGTCCCGACAGGAAGTCCTCTCCAGGATCGCACAAACAACTGCTGCCTTGACAAGGTTGAAGCCCATTTGGAAAGACAGGACCATCAGTCTACATTCCAAAGTAAGACTGCTGCGCTCCCTTGTCATCTCCATCTTCCTATATGCTTGCGAAGCATGGACCCTCACAGCAGATCTCCAACGAAGAATACAAAGCATGGAGATGAGGTGCTACAGAAGACTTCTGGGCATTTCCTATACCCAACACATCACCAACGACGAAGTCCGACAGACCATCACACAAGCCATTGGACAACACGATGACCTGCTAACAGTGGTGAAGAAACGGAAACTCCGATGGTATGGCCACGTCACCAGATCATCAGGCCTTGCAAAGACTATTCTGCAAGGCACAGTGCAAGGAGGTAGAAGAAGAGGGAGACCGAAAAAGAGGTGGGAGGACAACATTCGAGAATGGACTGGTTTGACACTGAGCGAAGCCATCAGGGCTGCTGAGGACAGAGAAAGATGGAGTATGCTGGTTAAACGATCATCTGTGGTGCCCCTACGACCTTCGGGTTACGGGACAGGATAGGATAGGATAGGATAGGTCATGCCAATGCAGTACTATTGACACAAGTTACAGGCAATTCCCAAAGGGCTCAGTTTCTAACAACCTTGCCCCTGTCCTCTTTCCTACCTTATGTAACCAAATCGGTATAATTTTATTCTACGCAACAATAAGTGTCATCACAATTTTGGCAATACAAAATACTCCTTTAAGGCCGGGCGTATACCCTTAAGCTTAGTAAGTAGTTGGCTATACAGCACCTTATACAATAAATGTGTTTGTAAATGAAAACGCAATAATATTATTTTCAATGAATTCCTTTTGAACGAAGGATAGTGAAAACAACTATTTTACAACGATGAATTATAATCAATCCCTTCATGCTCAAAGAAAATGTTGAAGGTAGATTCGTGATTTCTGTGAGTTCCGTTCTGTGTAGTAATCATAAACATAGGGATAGGTGAACCTTGTTTCTATATTTCCAATTATTATTATTATTGTTGTATGATAATGGCTCGACCGCCGTGTGATTTGTTTGTATGTTTTGAGTTGACTGTTTTCGTCTTAATGAGAAAGTCTTTAGGGAAATACCTTATCGAAAGCTTTGACTGAAGTATGTGTAAATTATAACATATTATATAGTAGATTACATATAAATTTTTCTGCTTCTTGGATCGATCAGCAGCCACAATCAATACATTGATTTATTAGTTGCTGTAGGTTGTCACTGGGTTTAGCCGATTTTACCATGGTGGTGATGGTGTTTAAAAATAAATAAATTTTAAATACCTGACATTGTCGGAGACAGGCCTTGCAGATGGAACACACAGCCGGTTTACTTGAATACACGATGTCCCGCCTACCAGTGATCGTCTATCTGCTGGTGTTGAGCTCATCCGCATCATCTTTGGACTATAGCTTTAGAAAGGTGCGTAAATGCCATATAATTGTTGTTGTTATTTTTTTTTCTTCTTCTTCTTTTGCTTCTTTTTCTTCTTGTGGTAGAAGCGGTTTTCTGTCTGCATTACTTGGGAGTTGCGGTCACTGGTGGAGGAACTATAGGTTTAGAAAGGTGCGTTAATAGAATGTAATTGTTGTTGTTAATTTTCTTCTTCTTCTTCTTCTTCTTCTTCTTCTTCTTCTTCTTCTTCTTCTTCTTCTTCTTCTTCTTCTTCTTCTTCTTCTAATTCTTCTTCTTCTTGTTGTAGAAGCGGTTTTCTGTCTGCATTACTTGGGAGTTGCGGTCACTGGTGGAGGAAGTGATGTGTGTGTGTGCGTGTGTGGGTGGGTGGGTGGGAGGGTGATGTTTGTAGAAACACTGTTATTTTTGTACACTCTTTATACTCTACGTACGTTCTTTTGACGGCCCCGTTATTTTGATGTCAAAACAGTGTTCCGTTAGGGTTAGGGCTGTGTTAGCTTTAGGGTTAGTTTAAGGTTTAGGGTTAAAGTTAGAGTCAGCTTTAAAAAAAATTGACAAATTTAAAATAAAGTCAAAACAACGTATGTGACGTTTCATGAAAGTCATAACAACGGCGTATTTACAAACGCACGCGCGCGCGCCTTTGTGTGTCTGTGTGTGTGTCTTTGTCTGTAGATTTGCGTTCACTAATTCTATCTCTTCTTCAACAGGGAAACGAAACAACAGAGTCACCAACCTTCGTCACCGATATTGTCGCTAATGACGGTGACGTCATTGGGTCCATCGGGTTTAAGAACATCTCCGACAAGAGCTTCCCTTCTTACAACATCATAGACAAAGATGGTTATTTGTTGGTGCCTTCTGACGATGATGATGACGACGAAAACAACCATTATCATGGTGATGACGACAAGGAAAACATCGATCCTTTCACGCCAATGCCGAAGCCGAGGGATGACACCTCAGCGAGCTGGGACGAAAGAGACAAAGCTGTCATCATCGGTATTATCATCGGCATTATTGTCGTGGCTTGCATGGTGGTCGTCGTTATCGCCGTCTGCGCCTCCATTCAGCCGTGGAAGAAGCATGGGAGGACAATTGAGATACAGAGCTACGTAGCTTTAGGAGTGGAAGATTCCTTCCTAGAATCCGAACTTTAACCCTAGTTCTTGTGCCCAGCTTCTATGCACATCTCCATCCTTCTCTGTTTAAACAAATGTTAAATGACAAACAAACAATGATTAACAGGATAGGCAACAAGCGAATTTATACAAGGCCACCCTGTATAAATATTGTGATTACGTGACAAGCAACGAATAGTTACATATACATGACGAAAAAAATAAATAAACGTTTTGTGAATACAGAAACGGAATATGTAGAATAACAGATAACAGTTTATTATTAACTATTTAAAAAATAGGAGAATCAAGTATTTAACTGGAAATCAAATATGTAGATAAATAAGTATTGTAAATTTTTCTTAATCCTCTTTCAGATAAATGACAGACGCAGAAGCCACTATTATCTTTTTTCAGCAACTCGTAAAATTATATTTAAGATGCTTAACACTGTCCAATGGTTGGTACTTTATTCCACATAATAAACTAAATATTATTCCAAAATGTATATCTATGGTTAATATCACACTAAACGATAGTACCAAAAGCGACAATTTGTCTCTCCTTCTTTACAACAGCGTTTCCCCACTGCAGTCTATGCAATTTTAGTTACCTTATTCCAAATATTAAAGTAAGCAGCTACTCCAATGTTTCCATTGTGTTTGTTACTCTCATGAAAAATGTAATTTTTTAAAAAGTTTGATTGTTTGTTATTAATTAACTCTATTTGCGATGCTTAGTTTGAAAATGATGATGACGATCAAGGTGATGATGATGATGATGATGATGATGATGATGATGATGATGATGATGATGATGATGTTATAAATATAATAATCTAGAATCTACTGGAAAATGGATAGTATTTCCTTCTTGTAGGCTACGTGCTTGTGTTTATAAAAATAAATAAAATGTCGAATGTACAAGCCGCGTTGTTAAATAATGTAGAAATATGTTTTATTTACTGTATATTTCTTTCTATCGATTCTAGAGTTATAACCCTCAGCTGTCACACAACTGCTCTGTCTGCCGTTTACGTTCCCTTTAACTTTACTCCTCCTCCTCTATATTACTGCTGCTGCTCTCTACTCCTAATGATGATAAGAATACTTGTATCTATAAAATGTACAAACCGGGGATCTGGTCCGTGTATGATCGTATTTATCCGCACGCACTTTAAAGAGGATCATACCCATGTCCTGGACGGGTGTGTACCAGCTACACAAATACACCCAACCAACACTAGGTCCCTTCTCCCCAGTACCCTGTCGCCCAGGATCGTGCGTCAGGGCAGCGTGAAAGTGGTATGAATTACATGTAGATGTTGTGTTGGCCAGTGCCTTCGGCAGTTCTTGACCTAGCTTTACGATCAAATAACAATAAATACATAAACACAAAGTAATTGAAGGCGCATAAACACCCAAATCAGTTCCACGTAAGGTGAAATAAATATTAAATAAATATGCAGTTAAAATGGAAATAAAATACATTCGAAAACATAAACAATAATATTGAAAAAGAAAGTACTCCTATTGGTGAAGAGCTAAAATAAAATAAAAAAGCATATAATTAACAATATTAACAAGACATTTTAAAAGAATACAATATGTATAAAGAAGAAGAAGAAGAAGAAGAAGAAGAAGAAGAAGAAGAAGAAGAAGAAGAAGAAGAAGAAGAAGAAGAAGAAGAAGTAGAAAAAGAAGAAGAACAACAACAACAACGAGGACGACGACGACAACAACAGTGACATCAAAGAAAAAACAAATAAGAGAGAGAGAGAGAGAGAGAGAGAGAGAGAGAGAGAGAGAAAGAGAGAGAGAGAGAGAGAGAGAGAGAGAGAGAGAGAGAGAGAGAGAGAGAGAGAGAGCACAATAAAAGGAAAAATAAAAATATCGAAAGAAGACTGATAGAAAGATGGCCGCCCCAGCAAGAACTCCAACAATTGATCTTCGGCGTTCGCCACGACTGGCACAACAGACAACCATGTAAAGGTAGGCCACATTTGTCTTTAATGTGTAGGCCAAGATACAGTTTTATAGTCTGCACCTAGAGACATGTAGATATATATTTAGGATTAGGAATGAAGATTTCACTGTACCAGTACCAAGAACAGTAGAAAAGATAGGTTGTGCCAATATACTGTATATGAGTAAGAGAAATATAGAAGAAGCAAACGTTTTCACAAACTTTGTGCCAAGACAGAAGACTGTTGTGTTTTGGATGTGTGTAGTAATAGATTAGTGATTGCTGTGTAATTTAATTATGAAGTTTTCGTTGTGCCAGGTCGTTGTGATGATATCAAAAACAGTAAGAAATTTAGATTGTGACGAGATATCTGTGGAAGAGATATATATGACTGAAGAAACTTTTGTGCCAAGACTGAAAAGAACATTTTAGTTTAGATGTTATATCGATGTGTGTTATGTTGTTTAGTTTAAATTGTCTTTTATTAGTATAATTTTGTTTGTGGTGGTGTAATAAAGTAGTTCTAATTGTTTAGTTTATCTCCGTGTGTTACGTTGAAACGCGAACGAAAGTATGTCGGAAGCGCGCACGATAGATCTAATCGTTTCGATTTGCAAAGTATTCAATAATGGAGTTTATTTACCTTTGATTTGAGTTTGCATTGTTGTTAGGGGAGGCTTTGTATAACGTTGATAATCTTCGTTGGTCGATATTGTCGGAGAATACTCTAGATTTCCGTGTTTACCATCGATCGAAGGTTCGGGACGATTGTCGAAGTAAGAGAAGGTTCGGGGTATGTGTGGAGAGATGAATGACGTAAGTCAGTGATGACGATGTTTAATTCTGATTGGCTGTAGTGCGTCATTTTAGTCTACTGGGTTCGAAATTTTTCGAGAAAAGAGAGAGAGGTTATTTAATCGTGTGCCGAGTTGCTGTTGAGATAGTAAAGTTGTTGATAGTGATTTGGAGAGTTGCTGTGAAAGTTGTTGAGTTGAGTTGAGAATTGTATGCAGTTGTTGGTGTGTGCTGAATAAAAGTGGAAAACTTCATACGTCGACTTTGTGACTTGTATGCTGTTTGGACGGGTTGCGTGAATAAACGAATCTGAGTTACACAACTATCAGGAATTCAAGCATCGGGGCTGAATCAGATACTGATAGAAAACACTAACATCAAACTGAGTGTAACATTTTGGGGGTCAAGCCGCGATTCACGCCATAGCCAAGGGTTCAACTGCTACAACAAGCGAGTCAACGTTACGAGAGGCAGTCATCGAGGGTAGCCGCCAACGAGTTGCGTCGAGCGGGGCCAACATACTGGGACTACATCACCGATAGGTTCGGGTTGACTGCAAGGGCGTGTAGTCGCTGAAGAGTTGCTTCGTGAGCGAACAACACATCGGGACTACGTGGCTGCCGTAAGACTACATCGAGGGACAGTCTCGGAGCTACATCGCCAGTGTTACAGCGAGCGTCGAGCGGACGTCGCGTCTACTTCAGCACAGGAGCGTATACATCAACACCAGCGTGGTGCAGCGTCGCATACGACGAGGACAGCGGGGCCTGCGTCAGCGAAGGCGACTAGTGACAAGCATCAGCGCTACTGCAGAAAGCATGCTGTTCTAGAACAGTCTAGAAAGGTACAGCACAGTCAAGAACTTTCCAGAAAAAAAAAAGAAGAACTCTACAGTCAAGAACTTTCTAGAAGAAGAACCTTCCAGAAAAGAACTTTCTAGAAAAGAACTTTCCAGTCAAGAACTTTCCAGAATAGAACTTTCCAGAAGCATCAAGATGGCTGACTTCTGGCAGAAAGGGGTTGAACTGAAACTAAAAGGCAAGCAGCTGACGGAGTACGTCAAGTCTCAGGAGAGAATACGAGAAAGAGAATTGGAAGAGAAGCGTCTAGAAAAAGAACTAGAACTAGAACAGAAGCGTCTAGAAGTAGAAGAGCAGCGTCGCCGTGAAGAAAGAGAATTAGAACAGAAGCGTCTAGAAATAGAAGAACAACGTCGCCGAGAAGACAGAGAGGAAAGAGAGGCTGAGCGTCAGTACCAGCTAGAGTTGGCGCGTATCCAGAACAATCAGCATGCGCCACAAGTCACCAACGACCATACGGCTCCAAAATTGCCAGCTTTCGTCGACGGGAAGGACCAGATCGACAGCTATCTGGCGAGATTCGAAAGGTTCGCCGAAAGCTCCAATTGGCAACCTCGAGACTGGGCGAGTCGACTGAGTGCACTTCTGACGGGGCAAGCTCTCGAAGTTTACACCAGACTGTCGAACGATGACGCCAAAAACTACGACGTCTTGAAAGAGGCCCTGTTGCAGTGCTACAACTTTACAGAGAAGGGCTACCGTAAACGCTTCCGTGAATGCCGGCCTAAGTCAGACGAGACGCCAAAGCAGTTTGTGGAGCGCCTGTCGTCATATCTACACAAGTGGGTGGAGTTATCAGGCGAAACGAAGTCTTACGACAGTCTCCATGACCTGATCGTGAAGGAACAATTTCTCAATGCCTGTCACAAGGACCTAGCGACCCACTTAGAAGAACAAAAGCTGCAGACGCTTAAAGATGTGACTGAGGCTGCTGAAAGATATCTCATCGCTCATGGGAAAACCCTGGGGCCACCCAGCGCGACGTAACATTTTCAGAAGACTGGAAACCATGTGAACCAGATCCAGGGAAGCCAGACGAGCCAGAGACAGACAGACTCCACACCTCCTCCCAGGGAAGGGCATTCAAGGGGCTGTTTCACCTGCAACGCTACAGACCACAGAGCGGCTAACTGTCCTCAAAACAAAAGTAGCGGACAGCGGAGCAGTACGGACAATTCAGCGGCGGGCAACCGGCAGAGGCGGTTCTCCAATCAACGGCAAACCAGTAGATCTGACCATCAAGTGTGCGGCGGGAGCGTCATTCTTCCGAGTGAGACCGAGCGCACAGCTACCCCTGCGGACGTGCAAGAGTGCATGACTGATGGCCAACTCCTTGCCAACGGGAAATCCATCCCCGTCGTCGCCAGCGCAGCTGTGACCGTACAGAACATGCCTGTTTCCAAGGGACGCGTCGGAAATCATGAAGTGACTGTTTTAAGAGACTCTGGCTGCAGTGGGGTCATCGTCAGAGAAGACCTAATCGCTAAAGAACAGTTCACTGGCGATTCAAAATGGACACTTATGGCCGACAGCAAATGTGTGAGAGCGCCAGTTGCGAAGATTCATGTCAACACCCCTTTCTACATAGGCGAAGTCGAAGCGGTTTGCCTGAAGAAGCCGCTGTATGATTTGATGATCGGGAATATCGACGGCGCGAGACGACCCGACGACCCCGATCCAGAGTGGAGTCCTGCCTCAACTCAACACGTCGAAGTTGTGGAGGAGGATCCATTGCCGTTTCCCGATGGAGACCTTACAGAGCTGCTACGGGACAATGTGGTTACTCCGGCTCAGCCCTGCCGACCAGAGATCGTCGGTGCTGTTACTACCAGGGCCCAGGCCAAGAGAGACAAGACGTCTACGCCACTGAAGGTCGCCGACAACTCCAAAGCTGCCATCGTGGACAGAGATAAGCTGATCCAGCTCCAGGAAGCTGATAGCACTTTAAACAAGTACAGGAACCGCCAAGACCACGTGACCAAGGGCAGTGGCACGGTCTATTTTGAGGTGAAGGCCAAGATCCTGTACAGAATCTTCCAGCACCCGAGGGTCAACGGAGGTAAACCACTACGTCAAGTATTGGTACCGTTACCCCTAAGGCGCCAGGTGATGGAAGTAGCGCATGACTCAATCATGGGAGGTCACCTGGGTATCAAGAAGACGTCGGATAGAATCCAGGCGGTATTCTACTGGCCAGGACTTCATGCGGACGTCAGCCGTTTCTGCCGATCGTGTGACATTTGCCAGAAGACCATACCTCGAGGAAGGGTCCCTAAAGTGCCAATGCAGAGAATGCCTTTGATCGACCGACCTTTCAAGAGGGTGGCCTTAGACTTAATCGGCGAAATAAGACCTCCGAGTGAAGAAGGTCATCGATGGGTACTGACTTTAGTAGACTATGCGACTCGGTACCCAGAAGCAGTGCCACTGAAGAAGATTGACACTGAAACTGTTGCAGAGGCGCTAGTGGACATGTTCAGTAGACTTGGAGTGCCTGAAGAGATCCTGACAGACCTCGGGACGCAGTTCGTCTCTGACTGCATGAAGGAGGTCAACAGACTGCTGAGCATCCGGCATTTGACTACGACACCCTACCATCCGATGTGCAACGGTCTCGTCGAAAAGTTCAATGCTACGCTGAAGTCCACCCTGAAGAAACTGTGCAGCGAGCAGCCCAGACAATGGCATCGCTACATCAACGCCCTACTTTTCGCCTACAGAGAAGTACCGCAGGAGTCCACCGGCTTTTCTCCGTTCGAGCTGCTGTACGGAAGAACCATCAGAGGGCCGATGCACATCCTGAAAGAACTGTGGACGAAGGAAGTGGACACCCCAGAGGTGAAGAACAGTTACCAGTACGTGTTTGAGCTACGGGAGAAGCTGGAGCAGACTCTCGAGATAGCCAGAGAAAACCTGAAGAAGTCCCAAGACTGTGGAAAGCACTACTACGATCGTAGGGCTGTGAACAGGAAGTTTAAACCTGGCAACAAAGTGCTGGTGCTGCTACCTACTGATCACAATAAGTTGCTGATGCAGTGGAAAGGCCCGTACGAAGTGGAGACCGTGGTGGGGATCAACGACTATAAGGTGAAGGTCGGCCAGCATTCCAAGATATACCACGCCAACCTCCTTAAGCTGTACGTGGAGAGGCCATCAGAGACTGTGCACGCAGCCACAGCAGCTGTGACCGACAACAGCTTTGACAGCGAAGAACTGTTGGAACTGGGAGACTTCCACAGCAAAGAAGGCATCGATGATGTTAAGCTAGGACCAAGCTTGACGGAAGGTCAAAAGATGGAGCTCAAGGACCTTATGGGCGAATTTCCCCATAGCTTCAGTGATGTCCCAGGCTCTACGACTTTGGTCGAACATGAAATCCATACCCAGACCTGGAAGGAGCATCTGCAGACCTTGAGGAAGCTGTTCCACCGTCCCGCAGAAGCCAACCTGACCGTGAGACCCAGCGAATGCATTCTGGGAGCTGACAACGTCGACTGCGTCGGACATCCGACGGAAGAAGAAGACAACGGAGGATTCACTGACTCCAGGAAAGCCCACGTGATCGTCGTCTTTGACCCTGGGCCGATGACAGCCGCAACTGACGAGGGCGTCGTTTCTTTGCGGATGGAAAAACATTGACTGTGTAGATGGAATGAGAACATTGACAATATCTAAACAGACTTGCAGATGAGAAACATTGACCTTGTGTGAATGAACTGTGAACATTGACAGTATCCAGAAAGACTTGCGGATGAAAAACATGGACTCTGTGTATATAAGCTGAGAACATTGACAGTGTTCAGACAGTCCGAAATAAGTTTTAATTCTGAACTTTGTTTGTGCATTACGTTTCAACGTTGTTGAAAGAAATTAGGTAAATTTCTTCTTGAGTGGGGGGTTATGTTACGTTGAAACGCGAACGAAAGTATGTCGGAAGCGCGCACGATAGATCTAATCGTTTCGATTTGCAAAGTATTCAATAATGGAGTTTATTTACCTTTGATTTGAGTTTGCATTGTTGTTAGGGGAGGCTTTGTATAACGTTGATAATCTTCGTTGGTCGATATTGTCGGAGAATACTCTAGATTTCCGTGTTTACCATCGATCGAAGGTTCGGGACGATTGTCGAAGTAAGAGAAGGTTCGGGGTATGTGTGGAGAGATGAATGACGTAAGTCAGTGATGACGATGTTTAATTCTGATTGGCTGTAGTGCGTCATTTTAGTCTACTGGGTTCGAAATTTTTCGAGAAAAGAGAGAGAGGTTATTTAATCGTGTGCCGAGTTGCTGTTGAGATAGTAAAGTTGTTGATAGTGATTTGGAGAGTTGCTGTGAAAGTTGTTGAGTTGAGTTGAGAATTGTATGCAGTTGTTGGTGTGTGCTGAATAAAAGTGGAAAACTTCATACGTCGACTTTGTGACTTGTATGCTGTTTGGACGGGTTGCGTGAATAAACGAATCTGAGTTACACAACTATCAGGAATTCAAGCATCGGGGCTGAATCAGATACTGATAGAAAACACTAACATCAAACCGAGTGTAACACCGTGATGTGTCGATATGAGTGTCACAAGGTCGTGTGCATTATAGTACGAAGTGATCTTGCGTTGAAACACGTTTGGTGGCAAACAAAAGGCCGTTTGTATAAATAAGTTGCATTAGGATTTAGTTTTTTTTTTCATGCTTTAGACGTGAACGTCTCTGTAAAATATGTAATATATATGTCTTGTTTTAATTTTAATGCACTATAAATATTTGTTTTGCTATAATATTAAATGTGGTGGATGGTAATGATTAATCTAACTATGTTAACGTTCATGCCTTCTTTTCAAATTAATTGATAATGTTTTGATGTGTTTCATGTTTTTTTTAAATGCTCATGTCATCTGTAATTATGAATTTTGCTTTAAATGCCATTTTCTTTTAATCTTATTGTTTCAACTCCTCTCATCTAAATCCATTACTTTAGTCGATGTATATTAGGATATTGCTGCACTGGTATTTGATAGGCTTATTATGTGAGTGGAAGTTTTAACGAAATGTTTAATGTAGCCTATCAGGTATGTGACTGATTTTGTATATCAGATGTGTTGAGTAGTGTGTTTAAATTACATGTGATATTGTTTGGCTATGTTGTGCCATGGACTTTGTTGTATTGTATTGTATTGTTAAATACATAACTAACTATCTAGCAAAGGCAAAGCCGGGTCCGCGATAGAACTTGTTTTCGTTTTGGTCGGATTCGTACTTAAATGTGCGTTTCAAAAAAATTGTTTCTCATTTGAGAATCGCTCTTTCTGTTGTTCGGTTCTTATGTACGACCCGATTAATGGTAAATCCATGTCCGGTTGTCTTAAGATACGATGGTTTTCTCAGCGCGGACGCTGAGTTTTGAAAGAGTCGGGGTGAAATATAGCCGGGCTACAAGGAATTTCTGACCATTACAATACTTAGGCCTCACTCTGTTCTCTGTTATGCTTAAACTAGCTGTGTGCAATAACTTGAGATATACTTTTCAGATCCCTTAAAGCCTATAATCGTTAGACGCAGCATTAAATTCTCTATTATAATATATAAACTTTATTTGTGATTTATGTAGAAATTTTAAAGGAGAGCGTGATGTTTAGAATAGCGCGATGCCTATCACATTGATAACGACACCGCGCTGTAGCGGACCAAGCTGACAGGCTTACTGTTGGCTAGTCGCCTCAGCCTCCCCGCCTTGTGTAATCGTAGATTAACACATGATAAGAACATAATTGTTGATGATGGCGATGTCAGGCCTACTTCCTCCCTCTGGTGTTTAAAGTAGGTGACTAGTCCTTCATGCAAGGAGTGATAGGGTAGATAGGGGTGGGTGATGCGAGTGCGAGCGTCCTTTCTCCCACTAAACTAAACTAAGAACACAACTAGCGGAATAAAGTGTAAAAATACAATATAACATTTATTTAATAAAACATGTAATTAAAACCCAATTAAGAAACAAAAGAATGAAACCAAAGAAAAATGTAAAACAAAATTTAACCATAAAACAATTTAAAAATCATACACAATCAACGCATTTATATAATGATGAATCAAAACAAAATCACTCTCTCACCTGATCGTTTCTAATTTAAACACACACACACACAAGATATTATATACACCATGCTAATTTAAACAACAATACAAAACCCCCCCTGATACCCAGTTCAGTCGTATATATATATATATCCGCACTAGGTGCGTGGCCGTTGATGATAAGGCCCAGCTGTGCACTTCTCTTTTGTTTTCCCTAATTAAAGTTCGCACCCGCACAGTTCAAAGTTCACACACACACAGTTCAACAATCCAATGTGGATGTAGGCGTTGCCTCTGAAGAATTTCCACACAATCTTAACTAAAGTCACTGGATGATAAGTCTTTATTTGTCCCTGTGTCCAAAACTGCGAATTTCTTTCTAAAACTAATACGGTATTATTCTTTCTTACTATAACTACTGACGGACGCCTTTGCTCTTTCTAATACTGATGATTCACTTTCCAGACGGCCCCTCAATTCCCGTTGATTTCTCCCCTCTCTTTTTCCTTCTCTGCTTCTCTCCACCACCTCGGATGACTTCTTCGGCAGGCACTGCCCTCTCGCGCAGCAACCCCCACTTCCACGGATGACCCGAGGAATGACCACTACAGCCAAACGCCGTAGAGACGACTACTACTAGTCGGGTATCACCAACACGCCCCGTTGACGACGCGTCCAACAATGATGATAATAATAACAATAAGAAGAAGAAGTCCAACCTGAAATCAATAAAGGTACAGGCTACTATTTTGGCATAATTTTACTTCTCTATTTATTTCTCTAATTAACCCTGGTCTGCTCGCCTCGCCTCCTGAAGAAGAATTTCATGGTCATAACTTCTTTAATACATATATTCACAAATCTATTTTCCATTCCGTTATATTCATACGATTTATACAGCATACAACCATTATAAAAATCTCACATATTCAACATACATTCGTTCCGTTTTTATCAGGTATATACAATTTTCTCTTCACCTCTCTCTGTTGACTCTGGCTGACTGCCTCCGTTCATCATTTTATTATTTACAACAAAATATACGTTTTATCATGAAAACATTTCTAAATATAACATCCTAGAACTTAACATATTTTTATAAATGTTTAAAGACATACACTTCCACGTTATACATTCTCATTCACACATTTTTGCTACTAGCCCTCCCTAAATAATTTCTTTCCCCCTTTCTCTCTTTGACGATCGCTAGAGACAAGGTTCCAGAGGTCGAATCTCACTTACCGACTTATGATAAGAGATTTCTCTTTGACGACATCACATGGATCACGCCCGATGACGCTCCATAAATGAGTGACAGCTACCTAGCTATCGATAACTCATTAACCTCCCGGGTGTCTTCACTTTGACCACAATCCGGTTACCAGTTCTAATGTCTCCTCTTGGCTTCTGTTCCTTGCTCTCCTCTAACGATCCGCTTGCCGCCCAAGTTCAACAACGAATGCCTAGTTCTAGCACTGTACTGCATTTGTGCAACCAATTTGAGCCCAATGATTGGTTGGTAGACTCGGCACAAACATGCCCTTGGCCTCAGCACGTGCTAAGTTGTATAATCTATTAGCCAATTCATCGACCTACACTCTACAATAACATCTTGTTATTGTACCGTTTAGTTCAAAACAACGCTGCCCTTTTTGTACTTTCACAGCTTGGCTTGACCATTGCACTGTCCGACTGTAAGAAATGGTACCCCTTCCGCCTCTCCCACAGTTTAGCCATGACAAACCTTCCCCCATAGGTAAAAAAAAACATCGTTTTTTTTTTCAATTTACACCTATAATCATGCGAAACTGTGGACTCTGGCATTCTATGGATTCCTGCTGAGCAAATCAGCATCCACATTCCACTTCCCTGGGATAGTTTCTGTTCTGCAGTTGTAAGTCGCAACTAAATTTCGTTTTAACTGCCCCCCTTCCGATAAGTCTATCAGAGGCAACCCTCTTTCTGCTAATGGTGGTACAAAACGCTCGTGCTCCTTGACCATGCCCCGAACTGGCCTCGCTTGCGTCACCGTCCGTGGCTTTGTACTGGCCTCGATCTTTATAACCTCGTCTGGCCTTTCTGTCCGACTGTGTGGCCTTGATCCTTAAGTTGTCGGTGACCTAACGTGCCCTCGGCTGGCCTCGCAGACAATTTCGTCTCTTTCAGCCGTAAGCGTGACGCTGACCAACACTGCCCTTCTTTTTGCTTTGTTGGCGAGTCGGTCGAACTGCTTGAGAAATTCCTTTCTGAGTTTTGCTCGTCAGCAGAGATTTCGGGTGTGTTTTCGTCCCGTTCTCGCAGCACGGTTACTGTCGCGGCGTTTATGGTTCGCGTCTCCTGTCTCGTGCCTTCATTCTCTATCTGCTGCTTCACTAACTCGCCGGCTTCTGCAATTTTGCTCTTCAGAGCTGCGACGCATTCTGACGCTGTTTTTATCAACGCTTCCAGCTCAGCGGCAACCCTCTGGAATGTTTCATTCACAGGTCGCGCGTCTACCGTAGGCGTTTGTGGAATTTGGTCCTTTGATTTGGCCTTCTTGCACTGGTCGCATGACTGAATGTAACGTCTCACGTCGGACTCCGTTCCCGGCCAGTAAAATTTCGACCATACACGATAAAGTGTCTTCTTGGCATTCGCGTGTCCTGCCATAGGTGTTTCGTGCGCCAGGCGCATGACACCTTGCCTGAGTGGTTCTGGCACACAGATCTGTTTGGACTCCATACGGTGACCTTGATAAACGCGATACAATATACCTTGACGTACTTCGTACCGTACCTTGCCGTTTCCTCGCCCGTTGGTTATGGGATTTCCCACACTAGATAGCGCGTGTGCTAAAGTTTTGTCCGCCTTCTGCATGGCAATTAGCTCAGAAGAACTGATCGCTAGACCTGGAATTGGTTCGACAGGTGCATGTATCTTTGCTGCGCTTTCCCTCTTGGCTTGCGCGCATGTTCGCACGGCCTCTGCTTTTCTTGTTGGAAAGATGGGAATGGTTTTAATGTCTCCGTTCGCGAACTGTACTGTGTTTCCGATCAGTACGTCTTGCGCCGGCTTCTCGAATACGATGACCTTGATCTTTCCCGATACGTATGACGATTGCAAGTCGACAATCGCTTGTCTGGCTTTCCTCAAGGTTCCGTCGGCCAACGACACGCTGATCTCTTCCGGCATTATGTCATCGGAATTCACTAGCCGTTCCGCTACGAAAACGTCATCTGCCCCCGTATCGCGTAACGCTGTGACTATTTCCCCATTCACTTCTACCCTTTCTTTTTCATTGATGCTCGCCCGGTCGGCCTCGACCCCTGTTGAGGTTACGTGTACTTGACCCGACTGCACTCGAGCGAAACTAGCCCTTTTCAGTTTTGGACAGTCACGTTTGACGTGCCCCTTTTGGCCACAATGAAAACAAGTCTTTTCTGCCGGTCTTTCGTTTTGTTCCCGTCTATTTGCACCCCTGTTTCTTTCCTCTGATCGTTCGTTTGATTCATTTCCTTCTTCTTGCCTATGTGCCCTGAACCTTGACCTTTTCGTCTCCCATTTCGCGACGGAATGCTTCTCGGCTAATTCTGCCACCTCGTTCGCCGTTTTCGGAGCATGGTCTCGGACAAAGAGTTCTAAGTCGGGGTTTAGATTTTCCACTAATTGCTCTTTCAAGAACAAGTCTATCACTGCATTTGGATCTTCTGGATTGACCTTGGCCATACAAAACCACCTACTCAATAAGTGTCTGAGTTTCTTTAGATACTCTGTAAATGATTCTGGGCCCTCTTTCTTTACTGTCCTGAACTGCTTCCTGTAATATTCCTCATTTCGTCGGAACCTATCCAGTAAAGCCTGTTTCAGTGTTTGATAGTCTTGGGTTTCCTCAGGTGTCATTCGAACGTATACGTCTCTAGCTGGACCTAACAGTAATGGTGCCAATTTCTTGCTCCACGTTTCATTTCTCCACTCATTCAGAGTAGCTACTCGTTCGAAGTGTGTAAGGTAGGTATCTATGTTTTCTTTTCCTTCAAAGGGTGCCATTCTAATGTTAGAAGAACTATTTTCTTTCAGTATTCTAACTTCTTCTCTTCTCAAATCTCTCTCTTCTCTAGCCCTAGTTTCCCTGGCCTCTTCTTTCTCTCTATCCCTTTCCTCTCTAGCCTCCCTGTCCTTGGCTTCTTGTTCTTCCTTCTGTCTATCTCTTTCTTCTCTAGCCTCTTTATCTTTGGCTTTCTGTTCGTATCTTTCGCGCTTTTCTTGAGCCTTGGTCTCTTCTCGCTGAGCCCGTTCCTCCTTTTCCTGTGCCCTACGCTCCCTCTCTGCGTCTACTTGAAGTTTTAGTTTTTGAAGCTCTAAGTCATCTTTTCTCTGTCTCTCCTTCCTTTCCTCTTCTTTTTCCCTTCTTTCTGCCTCCCTTTCTTTCCTATCTGCCTCTTTTTCTTCCCGTTCGGCCTCCTCCCTACGTTCCCTTTCCTTCCTATCTGCTTCTTCTTTCCTAATTCGGTCCTGCCTCTCTAATTCTTCCTTTCGCTCTTTTGCTTCTTTCTCTTCATCAGCCTGCACGCCTTGTGCTACGAACATTGCAGCTGCAGATCCCGTTAATCCATAGTCTAATGCTAATCTTTGCCACTTGGCTGTTATTGGATCTGGATTTCCTGGAACAACTTTTGAATCCTTCTTACTCACACCCCTTCCAGCTCCTCTAGTTGGTGTTGGTGCTGTTAAAGCCCTTGACGTTATTCCTGACGGTGTTACGGTCACCCTACTACCTCCTATGCCAGTGACTGACCCCCCTCCTACTGCGCCTGTACTCGGACTGAGCACACTTGTCACAACTGGTGATGACGCTGTCACGCTTGTAGGACCAGTGGTTGTCTTCCCCATACCTGATCGCAAATTGTGCGGTTGAGCCATCTTAGCTCTTCTATCTCTCGCACTTTCAATTTACGCAAGTATTCTTCTCCTTCGTTCTTGGACTTGTTCCTCCCTCCTATCCCCTGGAGCTGTTTTGTACGTTTAGAGCTGTCGATGCGAATGGTTGGCTATCGCGACTAGCCGTGAACCGAGATTCGACCACTGCACCCTGTCCCCTGCGATCCCACAATGAGACCCCCCACAAAGGATTGACACACCCCTCCCGCACTACAAACCCCTTCACAGACACGCCCCCGCTACAAACATAATAACAACATATAAAATCTATACCTAACACACACACAAAAATAATACTACGTTCTATGTCCCTAAACTACTACCCTCTTTCCCCTGAACGCTCACGCCACACGCTGATGTTTCCCTGTGTGTACCCGGTGTTTTTGTTTATCCCCCGGATTCTTTTACGTACCCCTGTCTACCCCGCAGGTCCACCACTTTTGTCAGGCCTACTTCCTCCCTCTGGTGTTTAAAGTAGGTGACTAGTCCTTCATGCAAGGAGTGATAGGGTAGATAGGGGTGGGTGATGCGAGTGCGAGCGTCCTTTCTCCCACTAAACTAAACTAAGAACACAACTAGCGGAATAAAGTGTAAAAATACAATATAACATTTATTTAATAAAACATGTAATTAAAACCCAATTAAGAAACAAAAGAATGAAACCAAAGAAAAATGTAAAACAAAATTTAACCATAAAACAATTTAAAAATCATACACAATCAACGCATTTATATAATGATGAATCAAAACAAAATCACTCTCTCACCTGATCGTTTCTAATTTAAACACACACACACACAAGATATTATATACACCATGCTAATTTAAACAACAATACAAACCCCCCCCCCTGATACCCAGTTCAGTCGTATATATATATATATCCGCACTAGGTGCGTGGCCGTTGATGATAAGGCCCAGCTGTGCACTTCTCTTTTGTTTTCCCTAATTAAAGTTCGCACCCGCACAGTTCAAAGTTCACACACACACAGTTCAACAATCCAATGTGGATGTAGGCGTTGCCTCTGAAGAATTTCCACACAATCTTAACTAAAGTCACTGGATGATAAGTCTTTATTTGTCCCTGTGTCCAAAACTGCGAATTTCTTTCTAAAACTAATACGGTATTATTCTTTCTTACTATAACTACTGACGGACGCCTTTGCTCTTTCTAATACTGATGATTCACTTTCCAGACGGCCCCTCAATTCCCGTTGATTTCTCCCCTCTCTTTTTCCTTCTCTGCTTCTCTCCACCACCTCGGATGACTTCTTCGGCAGGCACTGCCCTCTCGCGCAGCAACCCCCACTTCCACGGATGACCCGAGGAATGACCACTACAGCCAAACGCCGTAGAGACGACTACTACTAGTCGGGTATCACCAACACGCCCCGTTGACGACGCGTCCAACAATGATGATAATAATAACAATAAGAAGAAGAAGTCCAACCTGAAATCAATAAAGGTACAGGCTACTATTTTGGCATAATTTTACTTCTCTATTTATTTCTCTAATTAACCCTGGTCTGCTCGCCTCGCCTCCTGAAGAAGAATTTCATGGTCATAACTTCTTTAATACATATATTCACAAATCTATTTTCCATTCCGTTATATTCATACGATTTATACAGCATACAACCATTATAAAAATCTCACATATTCAACATACATTCGTTCCGTTTTTATCAGGTATATACAATTTTCTCTTCACCTCTCTCTGTTGACTCTGGCTGACTGCCTCCGTTCATCATTTTATTATTTACAACAAAATATACGTTTTATCATGAAAACATTTCTAAATATAACATCCTAGAACTTAACATATTTTTATAAATGTTTAAAGACATACACTTCCACGTTATACATTCTCATTCACACATTTTTGCTACTAGCCCTCCCTAAATAATTTCTTTCCCCCTTTCTCTCTTTGACGATCGCTAGAGACAAGGTTCCAGAGGTCGAATCTCACTTACCGACTTATGATAAGAGATTTCTCTTTGACGACATCACATGGATCACGCCCGATGACGCTCCATAAATGAGTGACAGCTACCTAGCTATCGATAACTCATTAACCTCCCGGGTGTCTTCACTTTGACCACAATCCGGTTACCAGTTCTAATGTCTCCTCTTGGCTTCTGTTCCTTGCTCTCCTCTAACGATCCGCTTGCCGCCCAAGTTCAACAACGAATGCCTAGTTCTAGCACTGTACTGCATTTGTGCAACCAATTTGAGCCCAATGATTGGTTGGTAGACTCGGCACAAACATGCCCTTGGCCTCAGCACGTGCTAAGTTGTATAATCTATTAGCCAATTCATCGACCTACACTCTACAATAACATCTTGTTATTGTACCGTTTAGTTCAAAACAACGCTGCCCTTTTTGTACTTTCACAGCTTGGCTTGACCATTGCACTGTCCGACTGTAAGAAATGGTACCCCTTCCGCCTCTCCCACAGTTTAGCCATGACAGGCGATAGCAAAGATTTTCCACAGTAACACCTTAAGTGTGATATTTTCCGATGCCTTAGATGGTTCATTCTCTATTAGTATACCGGTCCTGATTTGGTTCGGAAGAGTCCGCTGGACCTAAAGCAACAATCAATCAATCAATCAATCTCTATTAGTATATATACTACTCAAAATAATACAAGGGCCACTTGGACATATGGGTCTCTCTTTAAATCAGAAACACGATTTCAATTTATTAGTTCATCATATTTTATTGCAATCATTTCTGCATCAATAACAAAAAAGATTTTAGACATCAGTCGCTTAAAATTCGAGTAAATTCAATTTAACTGGACATACCCCTTTTACAAAATCAAAACTTTAGAAACTAAAAATCTATAGAGTCAGTATCGGGTGTGGCCTCCGTTTGCATCAATGCAGTCTTGGCATTGTTGTCTCATGGACCGTATCAGGTTATGGAGGATGTTTCCTGGGATGGCCAACCACTCTTGCTGGAGAACTTGGGCCAGAACTTCAAGGTTAGCTCCTGGAGGGAGGTTTGCCCGTGTCTGTCGACCCAAGACATCCCACAGATGTTCTATGGGGTTCAAATCGGGTGATCGAGCCGGCCAATCCATCCTTGTGACGTGCTGTTGCTGCAGGAAGTCATTGACGATACGCGCTCGGTGGGGTCCGGCATTATCGTCCTGTAGTATGGCACCTTCCCCATTGGCCCGCAGGCGAACTTGTTTTTTCCAACCTAGTTCCAGTCACTTTCCCGAAAAAGGCAATTACCGAAGTCGAACGAAGCTCTCCGAGTCGAGCGAAGCTATCCGATGTTTTACGAACGAATGCTGGCAGGACTACGTGAAACCACAGGCTTGGAAGTCTCGTCTTTCGTAGGCCTCAATTACATACTATACTACGTACGTATTTAGGAGTTTACAAAGACAAAAGAAAAGACTTCAGCGCCTGTGGTGAAACATCCGTGCATAAAAATAGCCGCTGCTAGATCTAATTCTATTTCGATCTGCACCGCTTCAAGCTCAAGTCGAGATTTGCATTTTGAAGCAGTTAGTATTATTATTATTATTTTATGATGAATAATATACTGACACAATTAGTAATAAGGAGTAAAAGTAATACATAACACATAAAGCACACATACAACGATTTCACATATATATCAACAATAAAACCATGACAAAACTTCAAAGCGCTATGGAGACGTTGGTGTCACTTCAGTACAACAAGGCAAAGCAAGTTTATAATGGTCTCAAAAAACAGTGATATTTTTATTGCAAGCACCAAAGCAATTATTTATTTAACTAATATTATTCTTTTTAACTGATACAGTAAATTTGTTATATGTATTTCAATTATATGTATTTTAATGAGAAACAAGTACTAAAAAAATGTTGCGTGGCGGGCGGAAATTTATAAATCATCTGAAAACTTTGTTAAATCTATAAGAAAAAATAACCAGTAACACCACCATCTGAATATTTCGGGTTACACCCAACTTCAGCAAAAACAAACAAAACGTCACTGACCATATTTACACCATTGAGCACGCACAGCAGCACACTATTCTTTTTTTTTTTTTTTTTAATGTAGGAATAATAATAATAATAATAATAATAATAATAATAATAATAATAATAATAATAATAATAATAAGAAGAAGAAGAAGAAGAAGAAGAAGAAGAAGAAGAAACTAATAATAATAATAATAATAATAATAATAATAATAATAATAATAATAATAATAATAATAATAATAATAATAACACACAAACAAAACAAATAAATAAATTAAAGATTTAACTAAATAACTATACTATTACTACTACTACTACTACTACTACTTGCTAAGTTGTGGTCTCGATTTTGTGGTCCTGATTCGGCTCTTTGCAGTCCGCTGGACTCTGTAAGCAATGAATAACTAATAAGCTTTTAATTTAACTCTGATCTCGAGTTGTCTTGATTTTGTGGTTCTGATTCGACTCTTTGCAGTCCGCTGGACCCTGTAAGCAATGAATAACTAACTATTAATTTAACTCTGATCTCGAGTTATAAAAAAAAAATTCACTTAGCCTATTCGTCCTTCTCCAGAAATTTCAAGATTCGAATATTATAAAGTATAGGCCTAAATATTATCAATTAGAATAGATATAGTTTATACATTTATTTACGTATAAAACAAACAATACAGGTCTAATAATTATATGTAGCTAGTGAGCTTCTTCGCTGCGCGGCGACTGACTTATAATATAATAATGTAGATTAAGCCTATGTATACTGTATAACAGTGTCTACTTGGTTCTAGGCAGGAAATGGGCAATGCTGTTATTAGCCTTTACTGCTGAGAACGAACAAAATGCAAATCAAGGAACGCAACTTTTAAATATGGTCGATAATAATTATGCTCAAATTATGCTCATATTAACAAAGTATACCATTGCGAAATGCTAAATCTGTGTAAATCGAACAGAATTAGAAGCAACAGCGATCATTTTTAATGTCAGCTAGTCGTAGTCATGCAAGCATCATTTCGTAACACATCGGAGAGCTTCGTTCGACTTCGGTGACTGCCTTTTTGGGCGAATGACTGGAACTAGTTTGGAAAAAACAAGTTTGCGGCCCGCAGAGCTGGGAGAACCCTAGGTTGTAGGACGTCATCCGTGTAGCCAATACCGTTTAAGTTGCCATGAATTTGGAGCAGGGGTGTTCTGAAGTTTAATGCGAAGCCACCCCACATCATGACAGATCCACCACCAAAGCGGTCATGCTCGCGCACCGTCGCATCATCAAAACGCTCCCGTGGACGCCTCCAAACATTCACTCGACGGTCGTTGAAAGACAAGGAGAACCGAGACTCGTCTGTAAAGAGCACCCTTGACCAATGTTGCCTAGTCCACACCAAATGACGCCGAGCCCAGGCCAAACGCGCTGCACGGTGAGCTGGGGTGAGCAAAGGCCGTACTGCTGGTCGTCTTGATCGCAGGTTTGCCTCGTGTAGACGGCTGCGAATTGTCTGGTCGCTGACGTTAACATTGCTGGCTGCGTGAAGCTGTCTTCTGATGGTGTTTGCTGTAGCAGACCTCATCCTCAGAGCTGACAGGGTGATGAAATGGTCTTGTCTTGCAGTGGTAACGCGTCCCCTATATGCTCAGGTGTCTGGGGACATTAATCTACCCAACAACAACAAAAAGTGGTATCGCGGGGGCGTCCGGACCTTCTTGGGTCTTGGACGCTTCCAGTGTTGTTAAAGCGCTCCCGCAGCCTTTGGACAACGGAGTGGGACACTCCCAGCCGCCTGCCAACTTCTCTCACCCCCACCCCTTCCTGAAGCCATGCAATAGCTCTGCCTCTATCTGCACCAGTCAATCGTCGCCTTGGGGGCATGGTTAGAAAAGCAGCAAAAGCGCTGCCATGTATACCCAAAAAAAGCGCCGATTGTTGAACTGAACTCAGAAAATGCAAGCCTTTCGCGTGCAAATCACTTTTTAATGTTGAAAATTTTGCTTTATTAGCAAGACAACAGTAAATTAGGGTCATTTAAAAAAAATTGGGTTTGTTTTTCAACTCAGTGCAGAAAGTTCAAAACTCACACATGTGATTACTTGTCAGAATAAGATTGTCTTGAATGTTACTGTACAGGATAAGTTTTGAAATAAGCAATATAAGCGATATTATTGATAGCAGCAAAAAATAATTAAACTAAATGAAATATGAGAGTGGCCCTTCAATTATTTTGAGTAGTATACTTAAATTAAATATTAGTTTTATAGGGACATACATTGGAAGAGAAACAGAGGAAAATTTGTAAGAAGAGGTTAGATGTAAATATTGTTGTTGAGTTAGGTGTTTTCTATGTTAGTCCGTCATAGTCGGAACCCATAATAGTAACCATGTCATATTATATATCGTTGGACAGGGGAGACGTTGTTCTTTCTTTGTCATTATTACTATGATTTATAATTGTATTAAATTAAGAGTATGAGTTTATAGTCTTAACATTCTTAACAGCAGCAGCCAACTCCCTCTTAAATTGCGTATTATTTTTATTTCGTAGCAGATAGGTCCGATATTATTATATCAGCAGAAAGGTCGTATTTCCGCGTTTTCGCCCATATATAATGTGTATAGTATTCGTTAGCGTTTCAAGCATTTTATGTAAAATAAAGATTACCAACTAAAACAAATTACCGAGCGAGCCTAGATTTTGGGGCGGGCGGGGCATGCGTTAGCAGCCCTGTCGCCGCGGCTGGCGCAGTCCCCTATTCGCTATTGTGACGTGGGACTGTAATTTATCTAAACGAAACGAACGAAACGGCAGAGGGGTTGAGGGGCCGGGTAGCTCAGTTGGTAAGAGCGTCTTGCTAGTAACCGAAAGGTCGCTGGTTCGAATCCCGGATTGGTCAACGTGTGATCATATTATTTTCCCCTTTACCAACAACTGGCCCGCTGGTGTCAGTATAAATCGGTCCAGTAGTCACCTATATGCGAAAGTGTCGTGTGACTATAATCTACAAACAACAACAACACGGCAGAGGGTCAGAGAGCTGGAGCACGCAGAAAGATAACAAGAGAACGGGAGAACGAGTCAGCCACACAGAGAGGGCAAGAATGTAGCTGTTGGCTCCACGAGCATTGCCTTTTGGATGATGCACTTCGAGAATAAACTTTCAACGGTCATCAACGAACTGGCGTTGGGGAGAGAGAGACAGAGAGAGAGAGAGAGAGAGAGAGAGAGAGAGAGAGAGAATTCTTCATCACCCTACCCTCCATCACTTTGTCTTCTTCTCTCAAAAAAAAAAAACACCACCACCAACACCACTACATCTACATAGTTACTTTGACATTTTTAAAAAGTTGTCTATTTTTAAACGCTAACCCTAACCCTAAGCCTAACACAGCCCTAACCCTAAAGCAACACTGTTTTGACGTCAAAATAACGGGGTCCGTCAAAAGAAAGTACGTAGAGGTTCACGTGTATGTCAGAATAACGGCGTGTCTACCTAGCCACTTCCACACGCACAAACCACACACACATTTCAATGCAGATTTTTTTATAGGGTGGAAAGCAAGTAGTAAGTGATGGTTTATTTGTAAGAGAAATTGGCAATAAAACTGAATTGAAAATGCTTTTGCTGTGATTGAGGAAGTGCAACAGCAAGAGGAGAAAATGGAAAGAAGAAGAACAGATCATCATTTAAACTGCACAATATTCAATCAATATGAAACAAATGCAAATGTAGAGATAGCAATAATGGGCCTAGAGCACCAAAAAGCTCAAAGAGTTCTAAAGGAGGCTTTTTATTGCAATTTATGGCTGTTTTATGAGCTTTTAAAAGGCGTGCCAAAGCGCTCTGGGAATCCGGCATTTGCTAAATATAATACATATTCGTATATCTTGCGTCTTTGGTTAAAACAAAAAAAATTACAACCCTTCTACATTATGGTTGTATAACATTACACATTAATATCTGCTGGAATGATCTTTTGTTTAACAAGATAGTCCCGAGTAAATAACGATAATGAAAAGATACCAACCAGTTTACCAGCATCTGAAAGATCCATTTTTCCTAATTCAATAGGTTTCATTTTTAAAAGAGATTTTGCAATCATGGCATAAGCTGTATTTAAGCCCACTAAGACAACACTATGGTATCCAAGATTAACAATTGTTTGTTCATATGGTACACTCATTTTTTATATATAATAAAAAATAATAATAAATTATTACTGCATTGAAAACACATCTAATGATGACTTCAATGATGGCTTCAATGATGGAGATAATTCAATTTCTTTTTCTACAAGTGGTTTTGGGGGTTTCTGTTTATTTTTTCCTTGGCGGTATTTATATATTATGTACCCACTTGCACCCACTACACCGGCTATACATAAATAATATATGTTATTTGAAGATTGTACTGGTTGTATTGGTTGTATTGGTTCTTCTTTATTTGTTGTTAATGTTTGTTGCATTATTGTTTCTTCTTTTGGTGATTCCTTTTTTCCTAATATGTTTGCTTTTGTTTGTCTGTTCCATCTATGTAACTTGTTAAATTCTGCTAACTTCTTTCCAGCTGCAATTCTTCCTGGGCTCTTTTGTTTAGTGACTGTCACTGGGTTCTGTTGATTCTCTGAATTCTTCACCTCCGTCTCCTTCTCCATCTCTGGATTGGAAGAGTCCATTTTTAATAGCAGAGAAATTTATGTGTTGAAAAGTAATTAGCCCAGCTGAAAATGGTGCCAACAAGCTTCCAAACTTATAATATAGATTTCTTGATACCTCACTAATCCCATTGACAATAACTGGATCTTGAACCAAATCATCAAATAAATCATTCTCACAATCTAAAGTAACAAAGGTCGACACAGCTTTCGTATATAACTTTACAATCGAACGCCCCAGACTTTTAACCATTAAAGCACCGAGAACTTTATCATATTTATTATGTAATATAATGATCTCTTCAGGCCTCAGTCTTTGTACTTGTTCAGGTGTTAAGTCAACACCGAGATAATACTTTGACTTTCCGGAAGCTACTAATGCAACCAGCCTGTCTCTTTTCTCATTGTCAACACCTGTAACTGTAACATTAATAGCTTCTTGCATTAACAAGTCATCACAATTCATTTTAAGTACAAATAAAATAAAAAACTAAATTAAAAAATGGCCGGTGCTGCAATGGTGCTTGGTTCTGCTGCTGTAAATGCCTTAGCCTTTTCAGGATCAAATTATTTGTTTTCAAAACTGGACAGTAAAGAAGAATCAAAACGGCATAACTTAGCAATGGAAAAATTACAACAAGATCAGGCCGAATACGAGAAAAACAGACTAATGCAGCTTGATTTTGTTAATACAAGATTGAAAGAAGAAGGCCATGCAGATAAAACATTTGAAGACGTTGATGAAGCTTTGCACCAATATTATTTATTCACTGGCACGACACTACCTTCATTAAAGCAACCAGTGTTATCCGATTACTACACACCTAACATTGCATCTACAATGTCAGAGACCGGAGAATTAATTTTAATTGTGTTTGGAATAACAGTAGTTTATTACCTCGTTAAACAAAAATATAAATCTAAATAAAATATGACTTCGCGTTTGTCTAGATTATATTATTCTCAATCCGGATATTGGAAAGGGATGACGGCAGTTAATAAACTAGTAGAAAAGACTGGCTTGTCAGCAAACACAGTTAAACAATGGTTATCGAAGCAAGCTGTATGGCAAATCTATCTTCCACCCCCGAAGAAAATAATAAGACCAAAATTTGAAAACTCCAGACCAAATGACACGCATCAAATAGATTTGTTATATCTTCCCCATGACAAAATATATAGAAAGAAATACAGGTATGCCCTTACTGTTATTGATATAGCTACCCGGTTTAAGGACGCTCATGCTCTTAGGACTAAAAATTCAGCTGAGGTCGCTCAAGCCTTAAATGCGATTTATTCAAGAGGGCCTCTAAGGTTCCCTAGACTTATTCAATGCGATGAAGGGTCTGAATTCAAAGGAGCTGTTAACCAGCTTTTGTTAAAACATAATGTAACTGTTAGAAGAGGAGTTGTTGGATTGCACAGATCACAGGGTATTGTAGAAAACTTTAATCGGCAACTGGCAGAAAGATTATTCACTTATCAGTATTCAAAGGAACTCTTTACTGAAACCACTAATACAGAATGGGTTGTTAGGCTGCCTCGAGTTTTAAGGGAAATGAATTCAGAACCAACCAAAGTTACAGGATTAAAACCAGTTGAGGCTATTAAAAAGAAACAGATTGTTGTTGCCGTTTCAAAGCCTGGTCAGCCGGATCTAACTTTGATGAACAAAACTGTTAGATACCTTTATCAGCCTGGAGAAGTTGCTAATGACACTAGAAGGCGAGCTACAGACCCAATTTGGTCATTAAGCGTTTATGAAGTTGACAGAGCATTATCTACTGATCCGCCCATATATTATTTAAGACCGAGAAGCGATCGTAGAACACCACAAAGAAACTTTGTAAAAGAAGAACTTCAGATTGTTCCACCAGACACAGTGCCATTAAGATAAATGAACTATAATCATCACCACTATTACTTACCTTCAACCTTTTTTTTTTTTGACTTAGTGACTTACATCTAACTTAATTAAGTCGACTTTTAAAAAAACTTATAACTTACAATAATTAAATTATAAAAGAACTTACTTACTTACATCTAACTTAATTAAGTCGACTTTTAAAAAAAACTTATAACTTACAATAATTAAATTATAAAAGAACTTACTTACTTACATAAGTATTGTATAGCCAGTTGGTTGGTCAGTTTTTAATAATAATTTTAAGTGCTTGCCTTTTTTTAGCTGTTCTTTTAATTTAGTTCTTTCCTCTTTTGATTCAATTACGTCATTTTCTTTTAAACAGTTATCAAAGCTGTCTCGATCTTTGCAATAAAACAGGCAAACAAATTTAACTTGTTCTCTAAAATCCTTTAATATGGAATTAAATTTCTGCGTGATTAACCAGACACTAATTTTCACATGGCGTCCACTGAAAGCCAGCTTGCTCAATATGTTCCGTTTTAATACAATATCTTTTTCTGCACTGCAATCATCGATTAAGAATAACGTATTACCCTCATTCTCAAACAGGTTATAAAAATACGTTAAATACTCATTGAGCTTGCCATTGGTATTTACAACAAAGATATTTTCATCTGTCCAGACATACTTACGATCTAAGTAGGTTTTATTATATTGAATAGTTGGGCAAAAAATTACTATATAATCAAAGTGTCCTGCGTAATATTTTTCTAACAAATCCAGAACAAAGACGGTCTTTCCACATGACGTCATGCCAACGATCATTCCGCAATGAGGATCACGAGGTAACAAAGAGGTCATTTTTTAATATACTAAATCTTTTAATCTTCCATTTTCAATGTTTAGCTGAGCATCCATAATTATATACATGTATACTGTAACTGATTCTGACTTAGCACTTGCTTCCCTATGCAATTCAATTGTTATACCATCTGTTCCGTTTTCAATTCTTCTTCCAGATCCATGAAGTTCATTGGTGGGTATGGTTCGAAAGTCTAACCACAACGCAAATTTATTCACCAGATAATCTTGCAGTCGTGTGTCATGCAAATGAAGATCCTTAGAAATCAAATCCACAGTGTCAGTCCGTAATCTACCTCCACCTAAGATTTTCCTAATCTCATCAAACTGTTGAAACCCCATCATTCCATTAGCGAATAATTGATTAGGCTTACCTTCAATCACGACAGACGCTTTTGAAATATTAGGATTGATAAAATTTTCGCTGTCACGATTGTAATTAGATTCTTTCACAAACAACAACAGTACACCTTTAAAACTTCGAGCAGGTGAATTTATGTTGATGGTCCAGAGTGCATCTAATAAATCTTTATTAAATTGTCTGTAGCGAACGATCCTATCATAATAAATTGCTAGTTTGTCATATTGGCCCCTGATCATCCTACTGAGTTCAGCGTGAGTGACCACTTCGTATTCAAGCGTGATGTCTGTAATTGTATACCTAGCATCATTGTCAGAGCTAATTACTACTTGAGAATAATCATTGAAAATAATTTCGTAAGACAGCCTGTCGTTAAATGAACCTTGATGAAATGGCAGATGACTGTGTAGCAGTTCAAAATCGAGTGGAAAATAAAACCTGTTTTTGTATACAGCAGCTAATGCATTTTCACCTTTGTTAGAAACGACAGCATCGCCAGCTTTGATTCGAAGTTTTGCCACATTGGCGGCTTGAATCCCCTGACCAACCAAATCTTCCCTTTCATATTTACTCAGCCACAGATCTGTGTAACAAAACAAAACACCGGCGTCATCGATACTTTGGATTTCTCGCCCATCAAGTTTAATAACCATTCTTTTAATTATAGCTCTGCCTAGATTGTTGACTACGGTTCTGTTAGGATCATCGTCAGAATTCAGACTAATTTTAAATCCCAATTTAGGACTGCCCGGAACTATTACATCATCAGGACCTAAATTTGGAAATCTTATGGTTAGTAGCTGATTAGGCTCTATGCTGCTTGGATTGTTTGTAATAATTATTGTGCTTTTCTCACCTTTGATGCCTAAAGGTGTCCTCAATCGACGTGTAGGGTCTAACAAGTTTCCGTAGCTTTGCATTTTTAATGCGATAAAAAAAAATATATTTAAAAATGGCAACAGGTGGTGAAGCTCTTGATGAAGTGTTTAAACCAAATGAGCCTAATGAAGACCTCAACGTTGACACAACCAGCAGACTTCTTTCTATGGTAGGAGATGACATGAGCCAAACAAGGCTAAGTATAGGAGAAGAATTACGTCAAGTAACTGAAACCCAAAAAGCCAGAAAAATCAATAAATTTTACAATTACATCGGGCGCGAGTTACCTGATTATGTTAGTCCCAGCGACTTCGAACTAGACAAAAATAATCACTTGTTTATAAACACTAATGTATCCGGTAAAAAAGTGAGAGTACAGTTAACTATGTTAAAGAATCCTGATAAATTTTATGCGTGGTCTACTTTGAAAACTAAACTCCCAGTGACTGTAATACGATCATTGGGGTTTTCCGATAATAGAGTGCCAGCGTTGCATCGCCAAGCAGTAGCTTCACTTCAACGAATAGATGCATCGTTAAGTTCAGAAATAGAACTACAAGACTTAACTAACTTAACTAGTTCTGCATTAGAAGTAAATAAAGAGTTAACAACCTTACAAACAAATGAGGACACCAATATTGATCAGGTTATGGAAACTATCAATGACACGCCATTATTGCCACTGCGTGAACTTCAGGGCTTAGATAAAGCTTTACAATCTGTGAGAGGGGAGACAATGATGAATTTGGCCAAGCTCGGTGAGCTCGACAAACATATAGAAAAACAAAAAAATAAACTAGCAGAAGCTGATGACGCGAACTTAAGCATTGAGGTAAAACAGATGATTCAAAAAAGGCTCGCAGACCTTTACACAGAACGCGCGGCAAGGCTAGAAGCCTTATCCATAAACAGAGAAAAATTAATAACTAATTTCGCCAGAATAAAAGAAACGGTGCATAAAATTTTACACGAAGACACTACACTTGCAGAAAGAATTCAAACACTGTTCAGAGAGCAAGGTGTTACAATATTTAGCATTCTTACAGCTGTTGGGATGACAATAAGCACACTAGTCTTAGCACTGACTAGAACCGTAGGCATCAGTGCCGGTGGACCTGGCGTACCTGGTGGACCTGGCGGTAGTCCGGTTAAAGACTGGATTAAAAAGACGTTACAAAGCATAGCTAACTTATTGAAACGCTTAGGTGACAAACTTGTAGACGCACTTCCAGGAATATTAGGTTCTGTATTTTCATGGATATTTAATACTGCTTCTAAAGTTGTGGTTTGGGCGTCTGAGCATCTGTGGTCTTTGTTTATAATAATATTACTCTGGTTACTTAAAATAGTAAATCCCAATTAACCCAGCAAACAATAAACCCCCTGTAAGCGCTAGACGTGAAACCCCATGATCAATTACCGGCATTTGCAGTTCCGGCAAGCTTGGTAGGCTTGGTAGGCTTGGAAGTGGTGGCGAACTTAAAGGTTCATTATTAGGCCTAGCAGTAAATACCGTATTTGCTGTATTCACTGTATTCGCGGTATTCACTGTATTTATTGTAGGATTGTAGCCTATATGAAACTGAGGGTCAGCAATCACTATATTGTTGTTGTAGTTTGATATAGTTCCTATCCTAAGCTGAAGGTCTGAAGGCAACATATACAGTCCTAAACCTATTACGTAATCTACTTTCGATCTAGCATACTTTAAAGTGTCCTGATATCTTTTAATACTCGCGGGCAAATCTACTGCCGAATTAATAGAATCTTCAATGTTGGCTAGAAACTGCTTTTGTGCATCGAAGCTAGTTCCTTCCCCAATGATATTACTTCGTGTTTGTGCTTGAGACCCCAAAATGCACCACGCATACGTACGAATAGATTCATTCAGCCTTTCCACCCCACTTTGAGTAAATCCGTTTGATGTGTCCAATATAAAAGTGCTGTATGCTGTACTTTGTTTTTGTCTGATATACAGTAAAGGAACCTGGCTGTTGTGGTTAAATGATGTAAATCCAGGTACGTAAGGCCCCGTGTATAAATTACCTACAGCGTATCTAAATAAAGTTCCCATTCCGTGATTGAGGTCTAGTTTTTGTCTGAAGTCTGTTTTAGTATCAATTCCGAATTCATTGCACAACCTTTGATACGCTTTCTTGTCAAAGCCATTGTTAAAGGGATTAAAGTTTTTGTCAGTAGGTAACGGAGCCTGAAGTTCAGACAACACCCGCCTCACTTGATAATACAAATGGAACAGATAAATAGACTTCAACATGGGATCTGGGTGATTAAGGTGATGAACGTAAGAAACTCCGCAACCAGTTGTAGCGCATGACACGGCAAAATTAATTTGATTCTGAAAGAACTGCATACCCCCGTTGTTTAGCCATTGGTTAGCTAAAAAGTCGCTCGTAATGTCTGGGTTGAGGTAATGATCAAAAATATTATGGGGGATAGTTTCGAAACGGACGTTGGCTGCCACAGCTATTGTCAGCTTGGTTAGGTCGACTGCTTTTTCGTAATAATAAGGCCCTGTAGTATACTTTGCAGCTTTGTTATATTTATAAGGCGCGTACATTTTTATTATATTAAAAAAAATATGTTTGTAACTTTCGAATTCGTAAAATCAGGTGTGCCCATTGAACTTCAGCATCCTATTGACAACAAAAACAGGGACCTTAACGTAATCCTTCACGAAATATTCTACACGGTTAAATGGTTAAATATTAGTCATGATCTAAACAACAACTGGATAATGATTAATAAAAAAAGGCACTTTGTTCATGCCGGCTATTATGACTTCTGCAGACTTACTGAAGAATTGTTTAAACCTCATTCGATTGAAGCAAAAATGAACCCTGCAAACTTGATAGTAACTTTAACTTTCCATAAAACCCTGCATAAAGACATTACCAGCGTTACACTTGCGCCAAAGCTGGCAGAAATATTAGGTTTCCGTGGCAATGAATTATCTTTATCTGACAGCTCCAGCACTGTCGGCAGTTCTATAAGATTTATTGGATCAAACCCTATGAATTTGTTAATTAATAATAGATTGTTTGTGTACCTTCATCAACTGAAGACATCGGAAAACTTAGTAAACGGAACTCCTAGTACATTGCTAAGGATAATCTCAACTCAGAGAGAATCTTACTGCGATCCAGTTTCATTGAAATTTCTGCCTCAAAAACGCCACTTAAGTCAGGACTATCATACTAGTTTCTGCTTCAAAATAACTAACCAAAACAACGAAATTGTAGACTTTGAAGATCTTACAATTATTCTCGAGATAAAATAAAGTTTAATTTTAAAATACAATGTCAATCGGCCCTCAAATTCCAGTAACCTGTCCTACCATTGAACTGAAAGACTTAGCAGACACAATCGACTTTGATGCGAATGCTATTGTTGGGTCTATTTACGGTTTCGAATTTACACAAAATGGATATTATAAACGAGCGCTAGTGCCGGCAGTGCCTGAAGTGCCGCAAGTGCCGCCGTCAGTATTGCCAGAAAAACCATCTATCGATCAGCTAAAGGATTTTAATGCCGGTAAAGTAGATCCCGATTTTAAGTATGCTATTACTAAACGAGAAAATATCTGGTCTTTAACACCTGTAGACACGGAATTAGATTGGCTTATTAAATTCAAGTGCAAAAGCCCTTACACTTTTATGGGACCAGACAATAAATTTAAGAAAATTATTAACGCCGGGCCTATGTTAGTTAGTCTAGTGCCGGATGAAAACAATCGGGAAACCATAGAAGTCAAAGCCTACAAAAAAAGCAGCTATGTTTTACATAAGCGTGAAACCGCAGGGAAAAATGTTAGAGTTATTCTGCAGCCTCCTTTACAGCTAGGTAGCACAGCTATGATAGTACTGGACATAATTGCTCACAGGCCTACGCAGAGAAATTTTAATGTAATTCCGCAAGTGTCTCTAAGTTGGGTTGATTTAGATGAGGATCCCAGACGAGTTACAGTATTTATGAAGAAAAGAGAAAATGAAAATCAGTTTTCCGTATTTACTTCATCACCCAAGATAACTTTTGTCCCTGTTCCAAATCCTATTGACAGAATAGCGCAAATTAGCCTAGACAACGTAGATCTGTTAGCATTTTATTTCAGCGATCAGATATTTTCTGATAGTCAAATAGAATATTTTGCTAATAAACTAAAATCAAGTTAATTATTGTTAACCCTTTTTTTTAACACTAAAAAAATATGACGACAAAATTGTATCCTGCTATAGTAGAAGCAGTAGTGGATGAACAACCAATTGTACAGCCCAGTGCTCCAACGTTAGACTTAAGTAATGTTCAAACGTTCAGGCTGGAAGAAATAAGAAAAGTTAGGACTCAAATTGAATCAGATATCCAAAAGTACTCTAGATGCAGACGAAGGTATTCCGGCGCTTATAGCGGAATAAATTACGTGTCTACTGGTCTAAATGTTATTAATGCAGCGGAAGCTGCTGCCAGCGTGGGATTATTGGTGACTGGAATTGGTATACCAATTAGTATTGGATTAGGAGTGGCTGCCGGATTATCTTCAGTGATGTCAGTTTTACTTGGCGTAATTAATACTAAAGTATCTAAGAAACTAGAAAAACACGACCTCATTTCTAGCCTGGCGATAGCAAAACTTACTAGCATGAACTTAATAATTTCAAAAGCTCTAGAAGACACTCAGATTACAGACCAAGAGTTTGTAATTATCCAGCGAGATTTTGAAGAATATAAAAAATTGAAGCATGACATACAATCTAAATCTAGGTCTGCACCTGTTAATGTTGAAGAAATTAAAAAAAAATTAATAGAGGAAGGGAGACTACTGGGACGGAAGGAGCAGCTAGATGCTTTGAAGAAAAAGCTTGGCGCTTCAGAATAAATACAGTTAACATTTACTCAAGCCTTCCAGGACTTCCGCCTTATTCATAGTCGTAGTCGTAGTCGTAGTCGCAGTCGCAGTCGCTGTTCCTACCTGTAATTTATAGTGGCCTAGAGCGTATGCGAACTCCTTAGTTACTCTTATTCTCTTTGTGTCATTAGCGCATAATGTTTTTTTGGTCGTCACAGCAGTGGACACTATATGGTTTTTAGACTTTATAGTTGTGTTAGGGTATGGTTTAACTTCTTTTCCATCTAAGGCTTCCAGGTAGTTTTCGTGTTTGATATCTCTATTTTTTATTGCAGCTTTTTGGGTGCCTTTCGCTTTTGAAGATTCTCCCGATTCGTGTTTAATACTGTACTGCTTAGATCGCAGTCCTGCGTATTCTTCAATAAGTTTCCCGTTCATTTCATCTTTCATCAAACCTATTTTCTTTTGGTTTGCTTTGCTGTACAAAGGGTGAGTTTCAGGGTAGTCACTAGTATCGTAATGTTGTAGTTCCGATTCTAAGTCTTTATAAATGTCTTCAGTAGGGATGTCTAGTATAAGGGAGTCTGTGTCTGTGTATAAAACTCTGGCCTCCGGGTATTTAGGTTTAAAGTAATCGTAGTAAAATTCGAACATTAGTAATTTAGAAAGGTCGAGAATAGTCATCCCCATAAACACTGGTTTGTCTAGATTAACTTGCGTGGTTTTCATGGTAACTGCATACAAGGAGTCATGAAACTCTTTGTAACCAAGGTATTGAGGCTTAGATGTTAATTTAATCGCTTGATTGGGTGAGGTAATTAGCCTGACATCTTTTCGCTTGTATGGGTTCTCCATAGTTTTACCAAAACAGCTGTTATTCAGCAGCTTAAAGAAATCTTTTTCAAACGTAGATTGCGCTTGTTTTCTGAGCTGTGTGTTTTTATTGATGTACCCGGCCAAGACATTCGTTTGTTTAAAGAATAAAAGCTTATGAATCGCTGTGCACTTCATGCCGTGTCTGATGTAGAACTGCAGGTTTCTGTAGTGACAGACGTAATTAGATTTATTATAGAGGTTGGGAATAAGTTTAAGTTGCTTGTCTGTACCATGCAATCTTTCTGGTGCTAATGGGTAATCATTATGTAGGTCGTGTAAAGCATTGGGATACTCTAGGTCAACTTCGACAATAAACCCTATAGTATGATCTTTAGGGTGATTTAAAATACTGTTTAACCAAGTAAAGTTTGCGGGGTTTGGATTAACAAGTAATTTGAAATCTGAAACCGGTAAAAGCTCACTCATTGCCCAACCGTATAAATTGTTGGCGTCAAAGTACATTATATAATTAGATTTCTGCGAGGGGTCATAGTGCTTCAGGTATTTATTGTTGGCTTTGCAATAATTATGAGCTGCCACGCTTATTCCTCCACGAATGCCCGACTCAATCATTGTCATCATTACCTGGTCAGTTATGAGATCAATTTTAGAACCGCTAAGTTTTAAGAAAGCATCCCAACTCATTCCTGGCGAAGAAATATAATGAGAAGGGTCGAGGGAGTAATGATGTAAACTCGTTTCTCTGTATTTTTCAAACACATCAGCCAACAAACAGACGTCGGCTTTTAAATATATGTCGTGGTAGTCACCAAGGTTTTTACATCCGAGTGCATTCCAGACATTCTGGGCATGTTCATAATCGGTAACACTTATGAAACTTTTATTGAGTGAAGAATAGAAGTTCTCTTTAGGGGGTAATTCTAGTTCTTCAAACACTTCCCAAGAATCCATGTATTCATAAGGATACACACCTTTCCGAATAAGTGTAACGTCTGGAAAATATTTGCTAGTGATAGGATAGCTGGGTAAGTTCTTAGCTAGTGTTTCTAAACTGGAAGACAAATGTTGAAAGCTGTCGTAAAACTTTAATTTATTCAGAGTGAAAGTTTTATATTTTTCTTCTGTCTCAGCAATACATGACACTTTGTATGCTTTCGTCACTGCCTGCATGATTAAATGGGAGTCGTAATTTCGAAGATTGTGAATGAAAATAGGGAGAGAAAAATGTTTGATTCCATATTCCAAGTTGCATTTCTGATGAGCTGCACCTCTAAATGCCCCTGTTATGTGACAATGATCTCTCACCCTTTGGGTCTTTGCGTCCTTCGGGTCAAACTCTTTATTACAAATGTGGCAATGTGTAGCTGCTTTAAAATTATGGGAGTCAGATTCAGTAAATATCATGGGCACCGGATTATCTAGCTGCAATAAACACAATTTGTATATTTTGTTCATCTCATCTAAGAACTTTCGAGCTGCGTCAGGCCCTCTGTAAATTACCGGCTCTGTATGTTGTCCGTCGGCTCTAACAACTACATACCCGAAACTGCAGACTTCGTGAAGGTGTGTAAGGAATGAATTAGGCGTACAAAATCCTTGTGGGCCTTGATATTTTAAAATCAATGATTCGAAGTCGGCATAAACTATATAAGGCTGCTTGAATTGTTTGTTGATGTTTTTAAAATATACTTGAGAACCTGGCTTCGGTAACACAAGACGGGTTTGAATATCTGTCATACTTTTACAAATTTTACTGTGCTTGTCAGCCACTTGGAGATTAGAGACTCTAGTTAAACAGCGTCTGCACAAATATTGTTTGCCATGATGTTTTGAAGTGTGTCCTAATAATCTAGATATGTTTCGTATCAGAGTATAATGTTGCATGCTAGGATCTTGCGGGTCTGTTATTAGTAAAAGATCAACGTGGTGATTGAGGTCTGAAAACGATGGGGCATTAGGAGAGATTCGTAAAGGCATAAGTTTTGATTCAGGGTCCCAAACATATACATTGACTGTTATAGGAGAGTTTTGTGATTCAAATTTGTCAATGGCGTCAAGGCTAACAGGGAAATTAATGTCTTTAAGATTTAAGTTCGTTACTTTATCTTTGTACAGCGCCACCCTTTCGGGATGTTGTTTCGACTGAATAGGATATAATTTAGCCAGAACACACCACACAAAACATTTGTCGTCGGTGTTCTTAATATTCAATACAGCCTTCTTGTCAAGAATTTCTTTGGGAAGAGGGATATAAGATTTCCCTTTGATTGGATTATACTTTGTAATGTTCAGTTCTAATGATTCTAGAGTTCCTTCGGCCCACCCGGACCCTCTCATAGTTGCGCGCTCAATGCTGTCTTGTAACTGATTGATCAAGATGTTGTTATAAGCATTGTCTAGGTCTGAAGATTTTAACACTTCAATTTGACTTGAAGAAATCCACACAGTCATCGTTTCATCAATACTGCTGGGTTTAATAAAAGTTATTTGAGCGTGAATGCGAATTTTAACAGGGGATTTGAAAGTAAAATTGTTAAGTACAAATTCATAATTATTATAAACAGATTTAATAACATGTTGACTGTCAAAAATTTGAAGTTGTATAGTTTGAAAGATGTCTTTAAACAAAGGAGATTGCGAAAGACTTTTTGTGTCCGTCATTTTTATACTGATAACAAAACTTTAAATAGTATTTTAAAACAACTTTAAACTGAATAAATTGAATTAAAAAAAACAAAACAAAACAAACAAAAAACTAACCCTAACTTTAATATGAAAAGCCATCACATTTGCAAAAACAATAACAATCATGCTCACAGTCATGATCACATTCGCAGTCGGGTCCACAATCACAAACAGTTTGTTTGACTACATGAGGATTTAGTTTGCGAACTTGTTTAATAAAATGTAACCAAAAATATTTAAAGTAATATGATTTTGGGTACAAGTCACTTTTGTTGTATTCTTCTTTTGTAAGTTTATGAAAGACTATTGAGAAGTCACTTTTGCATTTAACTTTGTAATCTTCATTTATTTCATATTGTCCAGTGAATGGGTCAGAAAAATCATTATAAATATCTGGATCATATAGTCTGCATTCGAAAAAGATTTTCCAGCGTTCATCTTCTAACATATGAAAGTGGGGAGAATTAAAGAGCATTTCCATTTCCTTACAGAACCTTTCTGTGTCCGTCATTTTTAGTCTTTTTTATTTTCTTAATTAGGAAATCTTAATGGTTCTGTGTCTGGCGGAACAATCTGAAGTTCTTCTTTTACACTTGTATAATTTAATTGTTATAAGATAGAAGTTACTTGCTAAAGACCAGTAAGTCATTTTGTAAATACTTTCTAAAGTGTTTAAGTCAACTTATAAATAATTATCAAAGTTACCTAACTTAAGTACCTTTAACCTCAACCACCTTCACGCCCCTTGAGTTTAATTAACCAATAATAATATGATGATGATGATGATGATGATGATGATGATAATAATAATAATATGATGATGATGATGATGATAATGATGAGGGAAAGGCTTAATGTTATTGGGTGATGTTAAAGAGTCAAATGGCTTGATGTAAAAGACACTTAATAATAAGGGTAAGAGAGAGAGAGATGAACAAAGAAAAGCAACAACTACTCTCACTTTTGCGAATGTATAATAGTTATTACCTCCCTTTAGGATCATCGCCATTGTTTAAGGCGCATGTGTGAATGGGGGGAGGGGTGGTGATGATGGGTGAGGGGAAAGTGGGTGATGGGGAGGTAGTGTGAGGGGATGGGTGATGGGGAGGTGGGTGATGGGGAGGGAGTGAGGGGTGGTGGGTGAGGGGGGGAGGGAGTGAGGGGTGGTGGGTGAGGGGTGGTGGGTGAGAGGATGGGTATGAGGGGGTGGGGTTTGGGAGTCTGAGGGTGGAGGGAGGGAAAAAGTCTCATCATGCTTGTTGCGTTTTGAGTAATTGTTGTGAGTGCAATTGGGATGGGGAGTGGAAGTGGGAGTGTTAGTTCAATAGCGGAGTCGCCTATTGGCAACCCCTTTGTTGTTGACGAGCGAGTTGAAGACAAGTGTGAACAAGTGTGAGTCATGCTGTGGAATCTTTGGCTAAAGGTGAAGGTTTGGTTGACGAGCAAGGTGAAGGGCATTTCAACACTCTGTTCCTGTTCGCCTGCCCCGCCTGCCTGCCAGCCTGCATTGCACAATTCATGCCGCTGCACGCCAACGAGTCTTTGGCTAAAGGTGAAGGTTTGGTTGACGAGCAAGGTGAAGGGCATTTCAACACTCTGTTACTGTTCGCCAGCCCCGCCAGGTTTTGCCTACTAATCAATAACTTGATTACTTTGTTGCTGCCGGTGTGTTTTTTCTACAGAATTTATTCTTTGCTCTGCCATTTTGCTCGAAATGCCTCATTATCTTTCATAAACTGATTAATTTGTTTAGATTTGATTATAAGCTCTCTTAATGTAATATCTAGCCTATGAAACTTAGGATAATTAGCAAAATAATGAGCCAAGTTACGCAGTTTTGCAGCATAGTTTTGTGAAATTTGTAGTTGGTCTTTTAAATAATCAGACCATTTCATTTTTCTTTGAATTTTTACAAAAAAAAACGCCCTCTCTAACAACAACCCATAATTTAATGCATCACTGATAAAAGCAGCTTGATAATTCCGAAATTTGTTTGCCCTTTTGACTAGAATGTCAGTTACGTTTTCATAGTCTAAATTCATATCTTGAGCTGCTTTAGAAATATCAGGCATTTCGACCAGTGGCACAGCATTTGTTTTAATCAATTTTTCTTCAAGAAATTTATCCATGCTTTCTGGAGTGAACTTATCAGGTTTGGTGTTCAAAAATGATAAGCTTTCCTTTGGACGTTTAGGTATTTCCGCATTTGGTTGTTTGGGCAATTTAGAAAAATATTCACTCATCTCAACATGATACCTTTGGTATTTATTTAAAACAGCGAGTTCTTGTTCAGAAAAAATTGCCGAAGGTTGAGTTGTCAAAGGTTGAGAGTCATGCAACATATCTGATTCTTGACTCATAGTCATACTTGGCGAGACTGGTCGAACGCTTGACGATGATTCCATTTTAAAAACACAGCACTATATTCCACAGAATGATCACAAAATTGTTCACTTCTTTCTTCCTTGACGCTCAGTCAGTTTTTAACAGATTATTTTCTTTTTTTTTTTGATTCTGTAACAGTCGAGGTTAACAGTCGAGTAACAGCTTTATGATTGCTGAAAGAAAAATTTCCTCAAACCAAGTATAAAGCAGACAGCGTAAATTAACACGTCTTGTCGCCAGCAAGCGTTGAGCAAAAGTGTAGGCTGGCCTGGCCGGGCAAGGCGTACAGTTGTTAGGGAACGTAACTACGAAACACGCCCTGTGACGTATGTTAAACAGTAAACAGAGAAGTTTTAATTAAAAACATATGCATGCGCGTTCGTATGCATATGTGCGTGTGCATGTGTGTGTGTTTATGCATATGCATGCGTATGCAAACGTGATCGAGTGCATATGAGTGAGCGTGCATTCATAATTCTGTTTAGAAGTAACGAGCAATTAATTGAATGGCGACATACCGGAAGCGTCCATGTTGTTGCTAAGAGGAAATGACAAAGCGCTACCATTTGCATCGTCTGCTATAATGGCATTTACCACAGCTTAAAACCGAAAGTAAATAATGTTGCATCATTGCAGTAATTTTATAACTTATTCAAGGTTTAAGAAAGTGTTACACATTAATGTTTAATGTTACAATTATAATGCAGTGTGTTGTGTATTTAATAATAAAAAGAATTAAGAAAACAGCGTGTAGGTTAAAATCAATACCGTCACCATACAACAGGCGTAGGATTCGCGTTATATATAGCTAATAACAGGTAAAGAATTCTACAGTTGTAAAAATAGGAATTTCAATTTAAATTTCATTCAAACTTAAAGACGCAATAAATACGCATATATATTAGCAAATGGGGGATTTACAGAGTGTTTTGTAATGCATTTAATTGCTATCAAAACAGCCTTATATTGTAATAAAAAAGGCCTTTAGCGACTCTTTGAACATTTTGTTTTAACCAAAGACGCAAGATATACGAATATGTATTATATTTAGCAAATGCCGGATTCCCAGAGTGCTTTGGCACGCCTTTTAAAAGCTCATAAAACAGCCATAAATTGCAATAAAAAGCCTCCTTTAGAACTCTTTGAGCTTTTTGGTGCTCTAGGCCCATTATTGCTATCTCTAATGTGAAATGGAAGAAAAAAGAAAAGATACCAAAATGAAAGAAAACGATTCAAATAAAATTTAATAGGAACAAAGTATATAAGACTGCATTTATGACTTCAGCAATCACTGACACTACTTTTATTTATAATTTCAAATATAAAATTTGTATGCATTTGTAACGCTTAAAATTTATAAATCAAACATGCATGATCAATTCGCAATTTGTTTTATAAAGTAGAACAGATATTTTAAAATAATAAGAATCAGAATCCTGGTTTCCTATCTAAAACATTACAGAGGATTACAATTGATAAAAAATATTTTTGTGAAAGACAATGTAAAAAAAAGCATATAGTTTTATTTATAATACCAGCTGACATTTAAATCGACTATTGAACAAACACGCACATACACGCGCATACAAACACACACACACGCATGCATTTATACTCAAAATATTTGGTGAACATCTTAAACTGAATGTTAAGGTGTTTTTGTTTAGTTGCAAGAAAGTTGCCGTAAATCAAATACTCCTCGAGCTTGGCACTCATGGAAAACGGCGCTGTGCCAACCACAGGCAACGTGATTTTCATAAGTAGAACGCTGAAACGTATTTTGACAAAAAAAAATTACAACGGTCCACACACTAACGGCATTTTTAGTGAAAATATTTATGCTAACACAAATTTCTTTGTAACATAATGTATTGACCATCGTCGTTTGGACCTGGGAAAGTAGTCTTACTAAATGTGTGAACATTACAATACATTTTCATAAATTTCATAATGTCTTCTCTTTCATTTTTTTCATAGATGTTATTTATCATTATTTTGTCAGCCGATGGGAGCTGACTTTTTTTTATATATCAAAGCACTAAAATGAATTATACACATAAAAAATATAATTATAAATTAATGCTATATATGTTACAGAATTCTATTAGTAAATACATACTTTCAAAATACTGACGTTCAAATTAAAATTTAAAAAGATAGTTTAATAATATGGACAATAAAACTCACACAAAGCTTTATCCTCTATTTTATATACAACTTGAAGTGGAGCGTCTTATCTAACACTTCAACTTCATGACTAGGATGATTGTATTAAATAGCAGGCTACTGATTTTTAATTGATACAATTAGGGAAGGGCGTGGGTTAATTATGTTGATAATATTCACCAAAAGTTATTGTTAGACAATGTGACTGTTTAAATGGAGTTTCGTTTAACCCGTGCGAACAAGCGAGTGGAACAACGTTAGACAAAGACACGCATTCCAGCTATACCCACTACGAAGGCTCTGACTTTTATGTCCATCTTGGTTTGTATACGTCACGTTTTAAACAAAGCTTTCTTATTGTCTACTCTCCAACGTCTCGTCTTTCACTAGTTCATCCTAGCATTGTAGTAGTCTTGTAGTCGTCTAATAGTAGTAAACTGTTGTTTCTCTCTTACATGCGCAGTTCTATAATGCAGTCTCTAGTATTCCATTTTTAATACTAACAGAGTTCCTCCTCCTCCTCCTCTTCTTCTTGTTCACTTTCCTCTATGGTTTGTAGTCTTCGCCCAGACACAATGCTTACATGTAGGTCTAGGTCTTGGTCCTGCCGCGCCATACCTAAGTGGTTTAACAGAGTTCTTTTATCTTCACTATAACCGACATGTGTGTTTTGATTGTGTTTGATAATGTTTAGTAAATTTTCCGTTTCACCATTTCTCTGTGTTTCCAACTGATGTTGTTGGAGGGCACTTGTTTCCTGCCGCTGCTGCAAACCTGTCTGCTGCTGTTCTTGTGCACCTGTCTGCTGCTTCTGTTGCTGTTGTGCATCCGGTGGTTCTAAGTAATTCGCGAAAATGACGAGGATCATTATTATAATGAAAAGGCTGGCGATGATGGAGCCCACAACCTTAATCTCTTTGCGGTATCTCACTTTGTCTTCGACGGCAACAGGAGCTGTATCAGTCATTGCAAGCCCAGATTCCTGCCAGTCTTCTCCCTCTGCGGCATACACGGTATCGGCTTCAGTGATTGACGAATATGCTCTGCCTGCGGAAGAAACGATGTCCTCTACATTGGATGAAGAAGCCGAGATAGGTACCTGAAGGTTGCTGTTTGTCGTTGTCGAAGGAGAAGCACCGGTGGCTGCGGTCGACTTACTGGTGGTAGTAGCGGCACTGCTGCTTTGCCTTGCATCTTGCAAAAAAATAAATAAAAACAATATCGTTAGCACGATGATGGCTGTGATAAATATTACAACTGTCTATGGCAGTTTATTATAATCAAAAAATCTCCGCTTGCGCATCGATAACATGACCCGCAAGCTCAAGCAAAGAGCCTACTGCTTCGGATGAGAATATAAGCCGAACTTTAGTCTGCGCTAGCAGGCTTTCTCATGGCAAATGTCATGACGCTCATACTGTACTGCGTAGACGGGTGCCAATACACCTAGCAGGCACTATGTCTGGTCTCCGTTTCGTTTTTAATGGCGCTGCTCTGAGGCTACCGGGTTTTCATTGAGAAGATAACTCGAATTTCGCCCGTATGTGTGACGAATATAATTCAAAATCCAAATGCGCATTGCGATTATAATAGTGCACAGTATTTCAATCAATCTACATTCAACATTTGCATTGCGACCAACACAATTTTCTGATGAGCCTTTGGTACACGGTTGTTATTTTTATCAATTGTTGATTCAGCCCCGATGCTTGAATCTTGACTAGCGTAACTCAGATTCGTTTATCCACGCAGCCTGTTCACTCAGCAACAAGGCAGGAGTCGTCTATGAACTTTATTCAGCATACATCAACAACTGCATACAAGATCACTTTCCGAAAATCGTTTCAAAGATCATCATCAGAAATCTCCACAAATCAATCATTCTTTCACTCCCTTTTTCACTGTCCAAGCAGACACAGTGTACCACTTATAAAGTCTCTCTATAATCGAGAGAAAGTTCGAACATTCCAGCATGACGCAATAACACCCAATCAAAGTAAAACTCGTCACCGGAACTATGAACTGTCTTACGTCATATAACCTTATTTGAGTTAGAAGAATCTCTTAGCTATTATTAGATTTATCTAGATGCTTCGATCGATAGTAAACAAGTAATTCTAGAAAATTCTCGAATAATATCGACCGACGAAATTAATCAACATTATACAAAGCTTCTTCTAATAACAACGCAAAATAAAATCAAAGGTAAATACGCTCTGTTATTGCATGCTTTGCAAAACAAACTGATCGGATCTATCGTGCGCGTCTCAAACGTAACAGCCTTTCGAGGTAAGATCTAGGATATTAGTACCTTGACGTTTAGACCGTGACCCAACATTCTGGATATTTGTGTCCCTCTTGGGGTCAAGGGCGTACTTTTGAAGTACAGGGGAGCTGAAGTTTTGTGTTGAACCCTGAGAGAGATAAAGAACAGTCCGCTGAATGCACCATCTTCATCATCATGGCCGATAATTATCACTAACGTCGTCGTCATCACAACCTACACGTATCAATATCATCATCATTATTATCATCATCCTCGTGGTAAGAAACCGCAAACCATTCTTATTCCGTGAAAAATAGTCATCCTCATCATTTACATCAACTCCGGACACCGCGTGATCATCATCTTCATCATCATCATCATCATCATCATCATCATCATCATCATCAATCATCAATCATCATCATCATCATCATCATCATCATCATCATCATCATCATCATCATCATCATCATTATCCCGATCACCACTGAGACAACCAACGGCGTTGCAGTCGTATTTGTAGTCAGATTAAAATCATTTGTTCGCAATAACTAGTATATACCAACAAGAATGACTGAATGAAAGAATACAATAATCAAGTAAGGAACTATCGAAAGAGTGATCCAACCCAAACAATCAACCACTGATCCCAACATTAATGTTTTAATCAATCAACCAGTCATTCCTTACCACAAGTGTGCTGGAATTGTTGACGTCCGATACAAAGGCAGGCTGCACATCAGACCACAACACTAAACATCCTATTAGCACACTCGCCATGATTTCTTTATGGAACAGATAAACCAGCCCGATAAAAACAATAATGACCTAAAAACACTTTGAAATTGTTAAAGCGCGTGCATAAAGTCACGGTATTACAGACTCCCGAGGGCTGATGCACTGAGCGGACCCAACCTAATATAGTCTTAGACAATCAAAGGGTTTTACCAGTTCAAAAGTTGGACGGAGTTTGTTAGGGGTTTGTTTTGGCTCAGATTTAGTACCAAACTTTTTGTAATCTCAGTCTACTCCAACGTACATCTCTTTCCAGCGCCTCGAGTAGCTCTTTGGGCTGGTAAAGCGCTGTATAAGAAAACGATTGATTAAATACTATTTATTACAATCACTATAATACGTAACACAGATCATACGCTTCGAAACTTGACACTGAATTCTGAACTCTATTCAGCATTAGGCCTACTTGTGGAAACTACTTTTTTTACATTTATTTAAATTATTTTTACTAATGTGTGACCGTGAAAACTAGTCAACAAATATTGTGTTATAATAAACCCCAAATCAATTGGTTTATAACACAGCTGAATAATATGTCTGAGTATGTCATTCCTGAATAGCGCGGAATATTGCTTTGCATTTGGTTGATGTTGATATTTTATTTTGCTCGGCGTCTACCGTCATCGCTGTATACAAAATGTGGAAGCAATCCCACCATCCCGACCACCACGAACAATCCCTTACTTGTGATTGTTCCTTCCTCGTAACTTGCAGAAACGAACAAACAAACCAACCAACAAAAAAATCATTTTGAAGAAGAAGTATTATTATCTGAAATAGGTCTCGATTCGCTGCTACTCCGCGCGATTATCCGTCATGGGAACACACAGCTTAACAGTAGACACGTGCGGATTGATTTAGTTTGTTTGAAAAAATAGAATGTCCCAGTTAATAATAATAATAATAATAATAATAATAATAATAATAATAATAATAATAATAATAATAATAATAATAATAAAAATAATAATAATACAGGATGCTATGTACGCGCCTTTCCCCCAAACAATCAGGCTCAAAGCGCGGCGATCTGTACCAACATACACTCTCACCTGTCTCATCCACTCTCACACACAACAAATTCACATCCATCACTCAAATAGGTGGTGTAAAGGCAGGGAGATCGCTATTGGAAGACAGAAAGAAAATCGAATTTTTATTTTTCAAAATTGTGTATTGACTGCATCCAGTACAATTATTGAAGGGAGGGAGGAAACCGGAGTGCCCGGAGAAAACCCTCGGTGACCTCAATAGTCTCGTACCTAAGTCACATACGTTCGCCCCTTGCGGGAATCGAACCCGCGACCTTCGGCATAGGAAACCGGCGACTTATCCACTGCGCCACGAGGTCACCCCAGGGAATGTAGGCCTACTGTTGCATGATAGTAGAGCCTATGGATCATTAACTGTCCTAGTTATAATCTAATGTTTTCCTTAATCTGTCACCATATACAGATAAACAGCTTTAGGGTGTCCTGTAGCACAGTGGATAATAAGATGATTCCCTATGCCGAAGGTCGCGGATTCGAACCTCGCATTGGCCGAACTTACGTGAATTAGGTACGAGACTTTTCAGGACACCGAGGTTTTTTTCCGGGTACTCCGGTTTCTTAATGTCAAGTACTAAAAACTGATTTCTCTTCCGCCTTCTGTAATACCGATCTCTTCAGGTCGTCTCGCTTTGGGTTCCATTGAAGAAAAAGCGCGTAATAGCATCCTGTATTAGTATTATTCACAGAGAAAGATGGAGTACGCTGGTTAAGCGATCAAAGGTGTAGTCATTATACCTCCGAATTATGGGATAGGATAGGGTACGAAGGATTATAATAATAATAATAATAATAATAATAATAATAATAATAATAATAATAATAATAATATTAATATTAATAATAATAATAATAATAATAATAATAATAATAATAATAATAATAATAATAATAATAATAATAATAATTATTATTATTATTATTATTATTATTATTATTATTATTATTATTATTATTATTATTATTATTATTATTATTTAGAAACACATTGACTATAAAATCCTAACAAAACAGTGCGAAGTGAGTTTACTAGGACCGAGAAAAAAAACAAAACGATAGAGGGACATAATAAAGCCTTTTTTTTTTTAAAGTGTCCTCAGCGATAAATTACTTCCCTTGAATAAGACTAAGTTTACCCATTCCTATAGATTCAGTTTGGATGTTTGATTGTAGCGTGGGGAGTAAGAACGGGGTGGGTGAAGGATAGGGAAGGAAGGAGGGGTACTGGTGGGTTTGTGTGTGTGTGTGTGAGAGAGAGAGAGAGAGAGAGAGAGAGAAAGAGAGAGAGAGAGAGAGAGAGAGAGAGAGAGAGAGAGAGAGAGACAGAGACAGAGACAGAGACAGAGACAGAGACAGAGAGAAGAGAGAGACAGAGCCTAAAATTATATTTCCACCCATACAGTTTTGGGTAAGGTCTATTTTGTTGTTCTTCATCTTCACCTTCTTGTCCTTCTCCTCCTCTTTTATTATATTTCTTCTTCTTCCTCCTCCGCCTTTTTTGTGTTCGAGTCTAGACTGGGAGTCTTAGTGTTATGGCACTGACCACTGAACCAAAAGAAATGGGAAAATAACGAGGTCCTTTCGTTTGATCCTGCAGTTTTTGATCACTCATGGTAGAGTACATAAACTGTGCATATTAGTTCTCGATTTCGACGTTCCGCAACACGTTACCCATGCAGACGACGTACACTGTAGATCGGATATTTTAAAATCCGTTTATTAATCAATAACCCCTTTCTCTTCAAGCCCTGTGGTCGTCTCTATAATTATTGCTATGTGCTTCGTGCAGCATAGCCGAACCTTTGTGGTCTATTTTCTCTGCAATATTGGCAGTCTGTCTGTGATGAAGACTACTGCAGATTTACTTGGAAGTTAAGTCTTGTGGCTCTTTATCCAATTAGCAGAGAAAAATACGGATTCAGGTCAGGGCGAAATACCACTGAACAGATTTTCAACCTCAGAATAATCTGCGAAACGTACCAACAGCACCAACAATATCTATATCATGTGTTCGCGGACTTCAAGAAGGCGTTTGACCGAGTCTGGCATGCAGCTCTGTGGGCAACGATGAGAATGTATAACATCAGCCATAAAAATTATTGAAGTCATCAAAAAAGCATGTATGACAAGGCTACCAGTGCAGTCCTCCATAACAGCGCCATCAGAAACTGGTTCAGAACAACAATCGGTGTGCGTCAAAGATGCCTACTCTCTCCGACACTCTTCAACATCTTCCTAGAGCGCATCCTGTCAGATGCCCTAGCAGATCACAAAGGCACAGTCAGCATATGGGGTAGAGCAATCTCCAACCTTCGTTTTGCGGATTACATTGATGGATTGGCTGGAGAGGAACAAGAACTTGAACAGCTGGTACATAGGCCTGACACCACATTCAGAGCCTATGAAATGGAAATAAGTGCAGAGAAGACCAAAATGATGACCAACAACACCAATGGCATCAACACGGACATCGAAGTTCAAAGCCAATCTCCCAACACAGTGCATAGCTTCAACTATTTAGAAGCCATTGTATTAGACAGTGCGTCCCGGGACCGCAAAAACAACTGCTGCCCTGGCAAGGTTGAAACCCATTTGGAAAGACAGAACCATCAGTCTACATTCCAAGGTAAGACTGCTGCGCTCCCTTGTCATCTCCATCTTCCTATACGCTTGTGAAACAGGGACCATCACAGCAGCTCTACCACGAAGAATACTAAGCATGCAAAGATTAGGTGCTACAGAAGACTTCTGGGCATTTCCTAGACCCAGCACATCACCAACGACGAAGTCCGACAGACCATCACACAAGCCATTGGACAACACGATGACCTGCTCACAGTGGTGAAGAAACGGAAACTCCGATGGTATGGCCACCAGAATCAGCCCTTGCAAAGACCATCCTGCAAGTCACAGTGCAAGGAGGTAATAATAATAATAATAATAATAATAATAATAATAATAATAATAATAATAATAATAATAATAATACTGGATGCTATATAAGCGCCTTTCCTCAAATCAGTCAGGCTCAAAACGCGGTGATCTGTACCATCGTACACGCTCACCTGGTCTCATCCACCCTCACGCATGCACACAACAAATACACATCTATCACTCAAACAGGTGGTGTAAAGGCAGAAAGATCGCTAATGGAAGACGAAAGAAAATCGAATTTTTATTTTTGAAATTTTATATTGACTGCGTCTATGACCATTATTGAAGGGAGGGAGGGAGGAGACCGGAGTGCCCGGAGAAAACCCTCGGTGACCTCAATAGGTAGAAGAAGAGGGAGACCGAAAAAGAAGTGGGAGGACAACATTCGAGAATGGACTGGTTTGACACTGAGCTAAGCCATCAGGGTTGCTGAGGACATAGAAAGATGAAGTACGCTGGTTAAACGGTCATCTGTGGTGCCCCTACGACCTCCGAGTTACGGGATAGGATAAGATATGATAGGATAGGCACCAGACAACTGATTGTTCCCGAACAGCCGAGACTGGGAGCTAGCGCTTCCGGGCTGTGTTTATGTAACTGCCACTCACCCGTTTAAGATTTGAGAGTCAGATCGTGTAAAATCCGTGTAATGTAATGCATGCGTGCACAGACTATACAAGTTTGTACTCTCAACAGAAGGGGTGGTACTACGTCGCTAGTTTGGGGCCCCATAGCTAGCGCTTGAGTGTCAGGGCATGTTATCTACACGCTTTGCTGTGATACGAACCGCTGTTGGTACTTTAGCCACATCTCTCTCTCTCTCTCTCTCTCTCTCTCTCTCTCTCTCTCTCTCTCTCTCTCTCTCTCTCTCTCTCTCTCTCTCTCTCTCTCAGCTTAGACTTCAATTATTGTATAGCCTTTGTTTTTCCACTTGACTGGCACGGCTCCATCCCGTCTCCCAAGACGGTGGTTATGGTAATAAGATGCCAACACTTGCAAGAAACTGACGGTAATCTGGATACTCACTATTGGCTCGGAGGGCAAATGAACTTTATAATCGATTATTGCATGTGCGTGAACTGTTGGCAAAACAAAGACAAGGATCGTTGAGGTCAGCCCGCAGCTCCCCATAGGTCAACATTGTTCTCGGTCTAAGTTCTTCAAGGTCTATGCTCCCTCAAGTATTTTCAGGTCTATGCGCCCCCCAGGTTCTTAACGTACGACATTATTTTTTATGTGCGCACGCAAACGTACGAGCGAGCGCTGCCCTGTGTGTGTGTGTGTGTGTGTGTGTGTGTGTGTGTGTGTGTGTGTGTGAGAGAGAGAGATAGAGCGAGAGAGATATATAGAGAGAGAATATTAGTGGCATATAACTTCAGTACTATTTAACTGTATAACCTTGAGCATATTATGTCAAATAGACCTGAGAAGGGGTGGGGGTAGGGGGGGGTGGCCATTAAAACCATGAGAAAACAAATGTTCGGGAAAAATAAACCTGGGGGAAAATAAACCTAAAAAGCCTTGGGGAAACAGACCTGGGGAAACAATTGAGGGAACATACATGTAGACCTGAAGGAACAACAGGCTGACCTCATCGATCTTTGCATGTGTGAGATTTTGGCAAAAAACGACAAGGATTGTTTCAACCATAGACCCAAGTGGCAAAGCAACAACAAGTATTGTTTATATCATAATTGCGCAAATACCGTTAACTGTTGCCTGGCGAGGTTTATGATTTCTGCAGTTGACTGTGAAATGCTGTTTTGTTACACACACACACCCCTCCCCTCCCCCCCCCACACACACACGCACACACACAAATAGCTTGAGCATTAAGAAAAAATAAAATTGTAAACATTTATTTTTATTTCATATTATTTATATTTTGATTTATCTGAGATATAGACTATTTTGCGTGCACTTGGCGACCCGACGAGATTTTTCAACAAGCCCCGGTTTTGCAATGTTTCAATTTCTACATGAAATCCTATGTCAGCGTGATGCGCTTGGTACGACAGTTTGCCGGGTTGAGTTAGCGAGCACATGTAACGGTTGAACCACTGTGGGAAATTATACAGTATCGAACGTTCCGTGACAAAATATCCATCATTGGCGTGACAAAGGTCCATCAGACACATTAATTACGAAGATAATTTTCGTATCACATGACAATTGCGACATCGCTTTAAAGAGGAGCCACAGGAGGTAAAATATAAGGTTAAAGGTTTGCTTTGGCGTCTGATTATGTCCCTTTGAATAGTCCGGACTGTCATTTTTGGTATGCATTTCGTTTAAATTCTGTAAATAACTGTCACTGTCAGCTCACTCGCAACCAAAGACTAATAATGACTAGGAGTGGCGGCTGTTATTGCCGTTTTTCATTCCCATCTTGTGTCCGAAGCTCTGACGCATTGAGTGGTCTGACTTCCTGCTGTCTCAGTCCACGTATCATTGTGCATAAGCATACACTTTGGTTTGGTCAAAGCTTTAGTTGTTTTTTTACTGTAAAACGTACAGTGTTGCACATAACGTTTGGTCTCCAATACAATACAATGTTTTTTGTCCGATCAAAACCAACCTATGTTAGCATAATGGCAGGTAATATAGATTCTAAATTACACTGTCCGTAACGAGAGCGTTGCATAGTAGCTAGTGTAATCTGGCAATTCTGAGTGCCTCTAGCCGTCATATTTGACGGATCCGACAATAGCCTTCGCCCCATTGTCAGTAGTCCGGTCATGCATTGAAGATATCTAAAATGAGTTGATTTAAGATTCTGCGCACAAAGAGCCTGCAACACGCAACCTTGTAATGGATACGGAATATTCTGTATTCCTTGAACTCACCAAACATTAGGAGACCAAATGCAAGAGAGACGTTTCCTAACATAAGACGTCATGTATGGATGTGGAACTCGCCTTAACTCATGCTCAATACTCAGAATATCCGTGAGGTGACAACCCTGTTCAAGTATACCTAGCCTCATATAATCCCGGACAATTATCCCATTTCACGACCACAATGCCTCTGCCAAAATGGCCGGATATCCGTCGAGACCCGATGGCATCAGAAGTCAGTTCATAGCTGTTGAAACACTAGCCATGCAGCGTTTCTGAGCATCTTGCTTGCTAAAATTACTACAGTATACCTTCGGGCGGTTTTTTATGCTCTCACTCAATATATACAAACAGACTAAAGTATACACTAAGTGTAAAGTCTTTACTTCGTTACTAGATAATAAAAATAGTGTTTCTTTCTTACCATTTTTTTAAATTCAAGAAATCACTAGAAATAATTATATGGAATATTTGTTCCCTGCAGTAGTCAAAATGACGTCAGTGGGTCAACAACTCACGCAGACAAACCATTAAAATTCTCATAATTCAAATTCGTATTATTTCTATTTTTACTGTTACTGTATCAGACAATGGGTCCCGACAGGAAGTCCTCTTCAGGATGGCACAAACAACTGCTGCCCTGACAAGGTTGAAGCCCATTTGGAAAGACAGGACCATCAGTCTACATTCCAAAGTAAGACTGCTGCGCTCCCTTGTCATCTCCACCTTCCTATATGCTTGCGAAGCATGGACCCTCACAGCAGATCTCCAACGAAGAATACAAAGCATGGAGATGAGGTGCTACAGAAGACTTCTGGGCATTTCCTATACCCACACATCACCAACGACGAAGTCCGACAGACCATCACACAAGCAATTGGACAACACGATGACCTGCTCACAGTGGTGAAGAAACGGAAACTCCGATGGTATGGCCATGTCACCAGATCATCAGGCCTTGCAAAGACTATTCTGCAAGGCACAGTGCAAGGAGGTAGAAGAAGAGGGAGACCGAAAAAGAGGTGGGAGGACAACATTCGAGAATGGACTGGTGTGACACTGAGCGAAGCCATCAGGGCAGGACAGAGAAAGATGGAGTATGCTGGTTAAACGATCATCTGCGGTGCCCCTACGACCTCCGGGTTACGGGACAGGATAGGATAGTATAGGATACTGTTATTATTTTTATTGTCCGATATATTTGGGTAATAATGGACTCCACACTATCCGTAACGAGACATAATAAACCATATTTGAACTCTCTCTCTCTCTCCCACTCTCTTTCTCTGCTCTTAAAATACACTCATCCTATACAATAATACCACTTGCTCTGTTAAGCCTGACTAATCTAATCTTCCTTATTTGAATTTTGATTACGAATGGCGTCTTACGAAGTGTGAGCTATCGTTCGCTCATTACGGGTCAGAGATGACAGCCTTGTAAATCAGGAATTAACTAACACTCTGCATTCTAAGACTCGGTCATTGTAGAGGTGTACGAAACTAAAGAGAGAGAGAGAGAGAGAGAGAGAGAGAGAGAGAGAGAGAGAGAGAGAGAGAGAGAGAGAGAGGAAGAGAGAGAGAGAGAGAGAGAGAGGAAGAGAGAGAGAGAGAGAGAGAGAGAGAGAGGGGGAGAGGGAGAGAGAGAGGGAGAGAGAGAGGGAGAGAGAGAGGGAGAGAGAGAGAGAGAGAGAGAGACAAGGGGGAGATGACAATAAACATTACTTTTCTAAAGAGCTTTTATTTGTTATTCTTGATTACACTTTGACGTTTCACAGGTTTAAAGTTTCAATCCATATTTAAAGTAAGTCTGAAGCTATTTTCCCCCCAAAACAATTGCCGTTTGTCTCCGGTCGTCGTCGAAGATTGCAGCGGAAAAACCCAAAGGCTGTGACGTCTTTGGGAAGTAAATTAACGCTCTTGTAGTAGACCTAAGCCGGCTAGAAAGGTAGTAGCTTATTCAGTCAGTGGCTAAAAAAATACTCTATAGACAAATACGGCCTTTGTCTACCTTGAATGTCTGTAGCGTCTACTATGACGTGCAACTACGTCATCTCCTGATTATATTAGACGATTATTGGGAAGGCTCGGACACAACGTTTAAATTCAAATTTCGCAAATATCAGACACAAAATATGTTATGAGTGTATTAGCAGATAGTGTGAACTAGACACGTAAGTTTTATCACATTTTCATCCAGGGTTCAGACTCACTTTAAGAACAAAAGCAAAAGAAAACACAATTCTATCGCGAGCAGACGACGCAGTTGATCATCTTGTTGTTAACGTAGGGCTGGCAAGGCAGGCTGCCGCAGACTGTGACGATATAATACAGCAGTCTCCCATTGTCGTTCCTGTTGCCTGATATGAGGCTCTCCATGGCGGAATCCACGCAGATGAACTCGGATCCGGAAGGATGACCATAATATCCACCCATGATGATGCCGCTGTACTGCTTGGTCCAGCCCGTTGTGCAGACGTTGGTGCCGGGGATCATGATGGTCGTGGCGTGGTTGGATTGACACACAGCACACACCGCGTCCTGGTCCTGAACATTAAACATTGCATTAGACGCATCTCTCCACTCAGCACTTTAACCTGTACATTAAACATTGCATTAGACGCATCTCTCCACTCAGCACTTTAACCTGTACATTAAACATTGCATTAGACGCATCTCTCCACTCAGCACTTTAACCTGTACATTAAACATTGCATTAGACGCTTGTCTCCACTCAGCACTTTAACCTGTACATTAAACATTGCATTAGACGCATGTCTCCACTCATCACTTTAACCTGTACATTAAACATTGCATTAGACGCATGTCTCCACTCCTCACTTTAACCTGTACATTAAACATTGCATTAGACGCACGTCTCCACTCATCACTTTAACCTGTACATTAAACATTGCATGAGTTTCATGTGTCCACTCATCACTTTAACCTGTACATTA
>JBAHVR010000374.1:875000-920000 GCA_036898135.1 Oncomelania hupensis
AAACAGGGACAATAAGGTAAATAAAATTAAAAAAAACTAACAAAATGTATAGATAGAAGGCCCAGCTATGTTTCTGTCCACAAAACTGTCATCTTTCGAGAAAAAAGGGCTGAACCTAATTATAGGTTACGCTTTGTTTGCGATTTAAAACAAATAATTTTGGCTAGCTCAATTAAAATTACAAGTTGACACAAGGGTATTGGTCAAGATACCTGTTATCTGCATTGCAGGTGCCCCAACTACAGCGTTTTACCATGCTGTAGAGCTTTTTTAAAGAAAAAGTACCGCACCGATAACACACGCTTTTCAGTGGCAAAAAAGACCAAAAGCCTTGATGTCTGTCTGCAGTTTGGAAACTGTAACTCTTGCAGGCTTGCAGGATTATCCTCTCTTCCTTATCGGAATAACCCCTATTCGCCCAACAGTATCAACAATTGTAAAGAAAACATATGCTTTCTAATTGTCGTCAACAGTCAACTCCTAATACTGCATCAGTCAAATTAATTTTATATCGGTGCTACTGGATTTGCCGTTTTCGGGTTCTAGAAAAGAGAGGAAAAAAAACACAACTAGAAATGACATCTCACAACAGTATCAGCGATTTTATCTATCATTATAAATAAGCGTTCAGTCATGTTCGTTGGGTGTATCAAAAATTGCTTCGCGTACCGGATGAATATAATCGTAAAATACATCTCTGACATAGCTTGTATTGTATGCTTGGTTAGGAGACAGCAATGCATAAATCACCCGACTTCTGTACTAATATAATTCTAGAAGCCAACAGTTCTCCACAGGCTGTGTCCTAAACGGTCGAACTACTGAGGCCGAACCAGTAGCTTGCGGTTAGATATATAATTAAGATGTATGCTGAATATAAGTAGGTACAACAGGTAACCAGCATTCGTGGAAAAAACAAAATCTAATCGGGTTACTAACTTCCCTCTGTTGTCCAAAGTCAGCATTATTTTTAATTGCTTTTTTAAAAATGTCACTTAAGCGATCCCAATTGTTCTCAGAGAAAGCGCGGCAGCTCAACCGCCTAGCATTGAAAGCCACATAGGTTACTGTGTTTATGTGAAATCCTCCCCCAGCTGAAGTTTCAATTGATCGTCAAAGCCCAGTCAATAAGTCACTGAAAGGGAGGATAAGAACGCCTTCCGGTTCTCTCCCTTTGATAAAGGAAGCTTAACGTGTATTCGCTCCCGGAGTACGTGAAAATGGTAGTTTAATGACACAGACATGGATCAACAGGGTTAGTACGAATGACGACAAATCATCACAAGGACATTTATCATCATCATCATCATCATCATCATCATCATCATCATCATCATCATCATCATCATCATCATCATCATCCTCTCTTTCTCTCTCTCTCTCTCTGTCTCTCTGCGTGCATGCGTGTGTGTGGTGTGTGAGTGTTTGTGGGTGCGCGCGCGCTTGTTTGTGTGTATAAATCAAGATAAAGTTGCTCAGTCACTTGTATTGTTAGCATGCCTACATGCACGAATTTTATATGTATGTTGAAATACACTGTTAATTATATTAAGTGCACAAAATCCTGATTTGAATAAGAGAGAGACTGACAGAGAAGGGTGAGTAGAATGGGGCGGGGATCTAGTAGTATAGGAGAAAAGCAGGAACAGACAAACAAACAAAGGAATAAATGAACAAGGCATAGAGCAAACAACAAACAAAATACAAACAAAATGCAAACGCAGAGTCGATCAGATATCTTAATAGTAGGAATAATTTCAGACTAACGGAAATTATCTAGCCCACTCCCAACGAGACCAAAAATTCGTAAATGACATTTTGATTATGATAACTATCTAGACAGCGATCTTGACTTCTTAACTCGTCAAAGGAAGGGCTGGGTCCCCAATACCCGCTAAGGTAATGATGGGTTGGCATGCTGAGTGTCAGAGGCACGCTGAGATTGCTCAAAAGACTAGTTGTAATGCTCAGGGAATGGAGCTGGTCGAGTCCTGGGTAACTTAGACCTGAAGGGACCGTGCCAACCCAGTCTACCCTACTAAGAACTGAAATATCCACAAGGCTAATGGAAGCAGTAGGATGGCCGGTGCTCACAAATGGTGAGGGTATAATATAATAAGATATTGAAGAGATAAAAACATGAAACGAATTTTCGATGTATTACAAATCTTTTTCAAGCAAAACCATGGACCATAGAAACTCAAAGTGCGAGTTATACCACTGCAATCTGTCTCACTCCTGGTTATTATTTCTTCTCTGAATTATTTTATGTTTTATTATTCTAACGTGCTTATATAGCTTTCCCCAGCTCAAGATCTGCTCAAGGCACTGGCTGATAGAGGATCTAACTCGAGCCGACCGAAGCACCAACTAGCTGCCTTTGGATCATCGTTTACCGCCCAAGACAATCCTTGTTGCACGGGGGTAGGATGGGTGTTGTGAAAGGGACCTAGTGCTTGCAGGGTGTGTTGGTGTAGCTGTCGCTCACCCGTTTGGGCCATGACCGTCAGGGTCTGTATAGTCCATGCCTGATTCAGTCACAGTGCATACTTTAATAATATAGAATATGTTCAGCTATGGCTTACAGAACTAGAGTCATAATAAAATGGAGGCATAATTGTGATATAGAAATATTACCCTTAAAATTGTGTAATCGTGAATTTGATGAGATATTACATATAAAAGTCGCGCCAGACAAAAACGAAAAGGCATAAAGCATAACCTTTAAAAGAAGCGATCCTGTCTTTTAAGCTTTAAGAGACACACCCCTGCTGATACGTGTCTCAGGTCTTTTAACCTAACACTGCCACAGATCGCTATCTGCCGGTCATAAGTCAGTAAAGCCCCTGTGTTGACCTCCGTTATTTCTCTAGCATTAACCTGTAGTTAAGAGATTTTCGTCTAAAGGTGTGTTATTGCTAAGAGATTTTCCTTCAACGGTTTGTTTATCAAAGACATAACTTTGTTGATAATGAGCTCTTTGTTTAAAGCGAAGTTGCTTTGCTGGATGGTATTGTTCGACATGAATTGACCAAGCTAGGCTTAACTTGTCAGCGTGCCTTCTATTGTGGATGCCTGTAAACTACTGCTTAATCCTGCAGACTTTGTCAAGTCTTAACTCCGAATTAGCGGCTGTGTGCACATTATGATAAAGGCGATAGCTTTGTTCAAGCTTCAACTTTGTGAATGACAGATTGAGATGTACATATAAAAAATAAAGCTTGTGAGTTTCTTTAGGACTGACTGCATACTACGGAAGTAGATATTCATTTAAGATAACAGTGATCGATTGACTCCGAATTGTTCTTTGAGATTTAAGTAATTAAAGTATATACGGTGGTTTGTGCAAAGGTTGGCTAAAGAATAGCCTATTATCCGAGTTGGAGAGCATGTCTAATTTCTTCCCGGTCCGCATACGCCCCCCCCTCTCCCCTTACCTCTTTATCCCTCCAACCCCTTTGCAGTACGTCTATATTCCCCGAGGTCTTTATGTTCCCTGACAATCCTGTTTCCCAGGCCCATGTTACCCCAGGTTTATATTCCCAGTCTTCTGTTCGACCAGGTCCTCAACATGTTCGTGTCACATCTTTGGAACATGAACCTATGAAAATAAACCTGAAAAACCTTGGGAAGACCTGTTACATAGACCTAGATTTGGGGGGAACATTGACTTCAGGGAACACAAGGCCGGCTTCTTTGAATTGTAACTACAAATAGTAAACGGTAACTCGCGAATGCTTTGCAATCCACGACTTTAATATGATAGTTCCAGGTAGACCTACATTATATATGACGGCCTACTAGCGCCAAAACCGAGAGCTACCATTATCACGAGATAATTGAAATTAACACGTTTCTGTGTGATTTACAGAGATATCAGTAATCCACAGTGTTAATTAATAACTATCAGTATTTGCCACACCTTCCTAGCGTCAAAACTTGATAATTACAAATATCATGAGATAATTACAAATATCATAGGAAAGTTACAATTATCAAGGGATAATTACAATTATCATTGAACACTTACAAATATCTTACAAATATCTTCGCGTGATCATGTTTAATTTTCAGCTTTGGTTCTAGCAAACCGTCTGGAAATAGCCGAAGCCGAAAATTAAAATTTGCACTTGATAATTACAATTTTTACGTGTTAATTGTAAATATGTCGTTGATATTTGTAATTATCACATGATATTTGTAATTATCAGGTTTTGGCGCTAGTAGTCCATCATACTGTCAATTACACAGAACACGTGTTAATTACTATTATCATTGATACCTGTAAATGCACGTTTTGGCACTAGTAAGTCGCCTTAGTCAGAATTAATTAAGCTTGATCACATAAAAATTGTAATTTTGAAGTGAACATTGTAATTATTTTATGATAATTACAATTTTCGATTTTGGCGCATTTCCAGGCGGATTGCTAGAGCCAAAACTGAAAATTGTAATTATCACATAATAATTACAATGTTCATTTCATAATTAAAATTTTTATGTGATCATGCTTAACAAAAATAAAACATGATCACGCGAACGAAGATATTTATAATTTTTTCAATGAAAATAGTAATTATCACTTGGTAATTGTAATTATCCCATGATATTTGTCATTGTCTCATAATATTTGTCATTATCAGGTATTGGCTCTACTACGCCGTCATACCTATATAACAACCCCACTGCTATTATATAAACATTTAACTACGCCTTTTTATTAACAAACAGCTACGTTTTTATATCCAAAAAGCAGCACAACCACATCACCACTACACATGTTCAACTTTGGGTCGGAACACTGATCTGGGTCGGAACCTTCAGAGCTAGCCGTAAATTCCAGGTACAATTCCCGTATAACATAGGTGATGTGATACAATAAGTAGCAGTGTGATATTCTTTTGCTGTAATACAATGACGGTGTGCGAGTCGATGTTGCGTGAATGTCTTTTTAAAATTTGAATGTCTTTTACATTTGTAACGGGTTTTTATATGTTCTTTCTATGCGCTAAGCAATTTCTCTATGTATTTGGAGCCAATAAATTGAAGTTGAAGTTGAAGTTGAAGTTAATCTTTTCAATTTTTACTTACTGGCTATCATAAATCAAAGCCGAATGAAACCCCACAACTAGTTTGCATTAAAAAAAAACCACGAATTTGATCTCAATGTAAACCCAAGAATTCCCATATACACGCACGAACACGTACACACAGGCACGCACACAAATACATATACTCGCAAACATTTACACAAACACGCGCGAACGCACATGCCATCAATTCTCTCGCAGATATACATTTCCCATAGAGTTTCGAAAAAACTGTAAATGGAACATATTAAAACACAAGTCACCAACGTGTGTGTCCGTGCTGTGTGCGCGTGCGTGCCTCGGTGATTGGGTACGTGTGTGCGTGCAACTCTATCTGTCTGTCCGTCTTTTGGCGTTTCCAGTTCTATGTATGATAAACCTACTGTCGCTCTATAAGATAAGACTGTAACCCACTCTTATTTTAGTCATATTATATAATTATTTTTTTAATCGAATCTGTGATTTCGGTCAGCCTAAATATTTCGACATTGTTGAATGTTCTATAAAGATGGCAGCGGTTTTTTTTAATAGCTGTATTTACTTGCCTTACTGAAATTCCGTACGGGTAGGCATGCCTGCTTACACATTCGAAAGCATGCGACATACATTCCTATTAATGTATTTGGAAAGTATCTTATCTGCGCCAGAAAAAGGACGTCAAAAATTCCTTAACATCACGATATACTGCAATTTTACTGTTTTAAATGTACTACATGAAGGTCATCCCTTGGTTCGTTCAGCTTTGAAATTGAAAGCGATTCACCGATTGCTACTGCTTCTACATGTAGGTTTAGTGGTCCCTACTGGGATTTGCTATGTCGTTGATGTCAAGAGAGACGTAACAGCTGACGTCAAGCTATGCGATGAAGAGGCAGGTATGTGTGATCGATCGCCTGCAGCGACTGAAGAATCTTGTTCTGCGGCTGCAATCCACCGTCACCTTGCAAAACACCAAGTTGGGACGGCTTCTTAAAGAAAGGTCAAGGGCTCGGGCCGAGCTAGTGGCATTGAGAGCTCTTACTACAAATTCAGTCAAATCAATCAATATTTATTTCATTGTCTATTCACACATTCAGGTGATATTAGACATTAATTAATAACAACAACAATATAAATCAAATCACAACTAAGAAACCTTATAACAAAATTCAATGAAAGGGGAAGAGGGATTTAACACCAAACTATAAAAGTCTACCAATAGGATAGGAGTCATTGCAATAATTTTCACAACTGCTGTTATGTGTGAATGATGTAATACATAATCTAAAGAATGTCAATAATCAGTCACATTATATCCTTGGTTTTTATACATTGCATTAAAAACTGGACATTCAAATAAAATATGGTAAAATGATATATTTTTGCCACACATACACTGAATATCTGCTGAATATTTAGTATTCCATGAGTTCATTCTTAACTTGTATATGAATTTTGACAACTGTCGTGAACAGTTCGGTATAGTAACCTTTTTAATGCTAGAATCTTGACATACTACTTTTTTTAATAAGGAATACATTTTAGGACAACACAAACTTAAATTTGTTGACAGAAATTGAATCTAATGATCTTAGTGCTCCCTCTTTGGCTAACTTGTCAAACACTTCATTCCAATGAATTCCACAATGTGCTGGAACCCAACAGAAATCAACAACTATACCTCTAGAAAATATACAATGGATCATAATATGTTTAATTTCATATATGAATTCATTTCTTACTTTGGAATTACCCTGTTTTAAAGCATACAAAACAGCTTTTGATTCGAAACAAATCAGTAAACCAATGCATTTTTCAACCTTTTATTGAATGAATGTTTGTTATTGGTTTCTCGTACACATTTATGGCTTTTTTTTTTTAAACAGTGCTGTCAGCAAAGCATGTCTTAATTTCTCAGTTTTAGATAATAGAGCATTCTTAAATCTTGTTATGTAGCAGGCTGAGAGAGAGAGAGAGAGAGAGAGAGAGAGAGAGAGAGAGAGATTGAGAGAGAGAGAGAGAGAGAGAGAGAGAGAGAGAGAAATCAAAAGCTTGAAATAATATGAGCACGGCATTAGCTGGTATGTGAACAAACTGCTTCTTAAACCCTATATATCCCCCGTTGGGGTGCCGGGGGTTTCAGTATAAATAGTATCCCCACTTTCTGGAAATTTAGTGCTTTAAATTCCCACTGTAGCTGTCTTTCTCATTTGCTCTTTCTCATTCCTGCTCTGTTCTATCAATCTGCTGTACTATCTTCTTCTTCGCTAGACCAGTCATCTACCTTTTTTCTTGAAAAACCTTCCGGGACAAGACTACTTATTTGTATATGGGGTCTGTTGCATCAGCTTGGGAATATTGGACGCTTTCTGCCAAGTGGTCACTATGGCTTCTTATGATTTTATTATTTAGCAATGTAGGCATTTTATATGTATGTGCTTTGTTGATAATTTATAATGATGTTTGTATCCTATTTTGTTTTTGTAAGCGGGGGTTCGATAAATTAGAGTACAGCCTCAGCGTCCCCTGCGTGGGATGTCTTTATTGTAAAGTGACTGGCTGGTGGAGAGCTTTCAGTTTTACCACTAGGGTTGTTTCAGCAGATCTTTTATGCGGATCAGGGGTTGTCCGGTCCTCATTTGGCTCGGAAGAGTCCGCTGGACCTAAAGCAATAATTATGTAAGCCCTATATAAGCTGGTTAGTTGTGTTCACTGGCATTCCATACCTCCTCGCAGTCAGCGGTCTTACAAAGAATAGTAATTTACCATCAATTATTTTATTCAAGTCAACAATTTTCTTTTATTAGCCTTTCCTTCAATTCTTTCAGCTCGAATTCACCGGTAAATGAAAGCCAAGTATCAGTTAAAGCTTCACTGATCTATTTCCAGTTTGAAAACCTGTATAGAGCAGAAGAATCAAAGGATAATGGACACATCTTTCAGGACATTAATTGCACTTGAAATTATTGCAAGATCGGGAATATTTACTTAAACTTATTGTAACAATACAAACCTAAAGCCAAATGTATAGCTTTAGTTGCAAGTTATCTGCTTATTAAAGGGAAGCAAAACGCTGTTACAAAATAACATAATTTTTTTTGTTTTAAATTCAGTAATCCAATGAAAGGGGATAATGTTTTGGATCGGATGTCAGTTCAAAACGTGTTTTTAAACGATGGGTGGACATTATATTTCACATAAATAAAGGAAAGAAAGAGAGACAAAAAACCAACGAAAAAAACGAATGAAAGCTGAAAGAAATCATAATTTCAATTATCGAATAACGAAGTAAACACAGGGACATAATTTACTCTTCATTCCGTGTTCACATTGAGTTTGATAGCTTCAAAAACCGTCCGAGGTACAGAAACGGTTATTCAGCGTGCAGAATGCTTAGGAACTCCATCGTTTGTATCTAGGTAGAGCTATGAAGTGACGTACGGTGCCGCCGAGTCTCGACGGATATCCGGCCATTTTGGCCGAAGCATTGTGAGTGTAAAATGGAATAATTGTTTGGGATTAATTGAAGCTTTGCCTCTGACGAGACCTGTCAACTCACGGGACATTCTGAGTGTCCGAGATGAGTTAAAACGAGAATAACACACGGTTACTGTTCCTGTGGTATCTTTTTCCATGGGTGCAAGGTGAATCAATGAGATGAAGGTATTCCATTTCCAATACAGTGTCGAGTGTTACAGACCGATAGTGCACGGAATACTAATTTTAAATCCATACTACAATTGTTATATCATAGTCAGAACACTGAAAAATGGATAATAGCTAATGCCGGACACATCAACTATGATGTGTGGCACTCAAAAAAACCACATTCACATCGGCTGTTTGTATCCTCTTTTTTGTCTGTTGTTGTTGTTGTAGTTGTGTGTGTGTGTGTGTGTGTGTGTGTGCGTGTGTGTGTGTTTTTTTTTGTTAACAAATATTACGTTTATTGCAATACCTAAAGCAAACTTTATCTGAAGTGATTCAAGTTTCAATATTCAACGGGTTTTACCTTTCGGTTGTGGATGATATATACATCAAACCTTATCATCCCATTGGTCTGATCTAGACATCTTTTAAGATATGTTTTCCACATATCAAGGTCAGAACACATTGAAATGTACTGTCGTTACATTATATGCAGGGTTGGAACATTTAACGATTTAACGAATAAACCTTTTGGTTAAATAAAATTTAACGCCAGTTGCAGATCGTGAAAAGAAGATGGCTTCCTGCAGTGATTCGAGTGATGTAGGCTCGTTTGCCAAAATTTGTAATGGAGAATTTTGGGGAATTTCTGTAAATATGTGTATATTATATACATAATGTGTATGTGAGAGATTCTTTTTTATTCTAGCTGCTGTATTTGAATGCTTAGCTTAATTTCTTTGTCTCGTTGGTGTGCGAGGTTAAAATGCTTGAAAGGTGTGTGAATGAGTGTTGCAAGGGCAGATTATAAAAAAATTAGTCTAATATCTCTATTCTTGTTGTTAATAAAATATCCAATTAAATCACATTATTTGTTCTTGATTTTTTTTTCAGTGTGTTCATAGATTACACGGGTTCTAACACAAGTTGTATGTAATTTTTTTTAACTGCATACCACTTTTTTTAAATCTGAGCTGAGCATGCAATCATTCATGTATATAACGCAAATTTAGTTCTTTTAAAAAACAAATTAAAGATAATTTATTTCTTTAATGTTTAAAAAAAATTATTTCTTTAACGTTTTACCCAAAATTAAAGAAAATGTATTTCTTTAAAGAAAAAAAAGTAAAGACTATCAACCCTGATTACATGGTTATTGTGACGGTGAGTCTATTGTTGCTGGGATCTCCACAATGGAATGCTATTACCCACTCGTCTTTCGTCAGTGGGAATCGCTAGTTAATCTCCCGGTGACTAATCTTAATACATTAATAAGTTTAGCTCGGTCTGTGTTAGGCTGGGGTTACAGAGATAGAAAGAAAATGGTAAAAGATTTACTGACACACTAGCTCTCACACTGCTGTGAAACATAGGTAGTCCAGCCACTTGTTAACTGTAAATATCACACATTTATTTCCTCTACTCTATACAACATATTCAAAATCACTATACTAACTTAAAAGTCCAAATATCACTTCGAATAGTTCGCTCCTTGATAGTTCTATGCAGCTATTGTCTCATCATTGGGCTAATGGTGCGTTCTGCCCAAAGGGTCAGACTTCTGGAAGGGTGGACTATTGATGTCCTTCTCAACAGTTTTGGTGCACATTTTCAAATAACTTAGCTCTCTTGTCGATGAGCGGTGTTGTGGTGGAGTCTTAGACTGGTGGGCTCTCGTAGCTCAGTGCATGAGGCTCCAATGCAGGCCGAATGTCAGTGAGGACTTTTAATGGTCGTGCTTCTGCTTCGGGCCAACGACGCCTGCTCGTCTGCAAAATATGAGACGAATTTCTGCAACACCGGTTCACTAAGGGTGTGCAGAGCGTCTCACGGAAGGCAGCAATAGCCTTCAGTGATAGCTCCATATATATATAAGCGACGAACATTCTGCTAAGTCCGTGGTCCACTGGAATCTCCACTCTACTTCCTATACATAAATAGATATATGTCATGGCTAACTACACACATAGAGAAATAATTAATACTATACACATTCTTCGGTACAGCCACTGGTCTGCAATAATACACATAGACTAAACAACAGTGGGTCCGTAGGGCTACTTCCTGGTGTCGAAACCGGTCGGGTTGGCCACGTGGTCAAGCAAAGATTGACTAACATTCACAATTCTAAACATGGCAAACTTCACAAACATAATACAGCAATAATATCAATAAATCGTGGTGAACAAAAGATAGATCATTTACCTTTTTGACAATGTCAGGCTGTGGCTAACTAAGTTGAATAGAATTTCACCAGTTCCTACTTTTAGTCTTCCAGTAGAGAGACCTTTCAGAGCTTAGCTCCTTCCTCTATGCATTTCGAACAAAGAATGACTATCTATCCCTGTGGTCAGCCGGAAGCCCGGGAAATCTAAACCACAAGAGGCTTACTCTGGTGTGGGTGGGGGTGTTACCGGCTATACGTAAGCTGAATGAGGTCATTGCCTACTGAGCCAGCGTTAGCTTACATATGTTTAGCCCACAGTAGACTTGGGTCGTCTGCTGTACAGTGACGTTAATTTACAAGGTTACAGGCTAACTTATTTAAGGCGAGAAGTCATAGTGCTGTGTAAAACTGGTCCTTTTATCACAGTTATTGCTATAGGTCCAGCGGACTCTTCCGAGCCAAATCAGGACCAGATATGTACTGCCTCGACACTCTGAGCAATAAATATTATTCACGCACGCAGGCACAATTCACACACACACATACACACACACACGCCTGCACGTTCACACACACACATACACAGAAAGAGTGAAAGAGAAATGCACGCACACACACAAACACACACACCACGCTAATTCACTCGTTCACTCATTATCTCATACAGCCTCGCTGACCAAAAGGTCCCTTTGCTTACTCTCCTCTCCTCACCACGTGCATGTCTATCACGCCCCATAAATGATCCCCGTACCTTTTAGTCCCGGAGCCACGGGGATATTAATTGTAACTAATACAGAAAGAAAGAACCTCAGAGCACGGTGCAGCACAAGGTTCAAAGCCTCGGACATTGAGAGTAAGTGTGCGTGTGTGGGTGTGTGTGCGTGTGTGTGTGTGTGTGCGTGCGTGTGTGTGTGTACATTAGTTAACTCATCAATACTTCGTTGAAGGGTCTATCAACAGTTTGTCAGTCTAAGCTGCAAGACAACTTCATCCTAATTCAAACAAACGACATGTGGCGCGTGCCATTGTATGACACCAGTAAGGTATGGTTTACCAATTGAGTCTAGAATTAACGAACCCATTTTCTCCACTTGTTTTCTTTATTTGTCTTACCTTGCTGCACATTTTATATTTATACTAGTGGTTTTTGTACCCTGGCAAGCCAGGGTACACAGGTTGCTGTTTAAAATGTAGACAGAGAGACAACTGTTGTCTGCGAGTTTCATTTGGACGATGATACCTCCCCCTATCCCCCTTGATACCTCACCATACCCCCCCCCCCCTCTGATATCTCCCCGTCCCCCCCATGATGCCTCATCATACCCCCTTGATACCTCCCCGAACCCACTTGATACCTCCCCATAACCCCTTGATACCTTTCGTACCCCCCTTGTAACCTACCTGTACCCTCCTTGATACTTCCCCGTTGATCGTTTCGCAGGTATGGATGAAAGGAATCGAAGGAAGGAAAAACGAGGCTTTACGTCCTATATTTTATAAAAAGTTAAGGACAATAAAATTGGGCTAAAGAGCCCTCATCATACATATTTACCAGACCAGGACTGGTCTGGCGTATAAACGAAAAAACGATGCTTAACGTCCTATTGCATGAGCGTTAAGGACAATAAAATTGGGCTAAAAAGCCCTCATCATACATATTTACCAGACCATTTGGTCTGGCTCTTATTCAATAAAGGAATCGACCTTCTTCTTCTTCTTCTTCGGATAAATTAATGTCCCCGGACACGTGAGCATATAGGGGACGTCATCACCATACCCCCTTATATATACCCGTATCCCCGTTATGCCTACCCATGCCCCTTTAAACCTACCCGTAGCCCCCTTTTACCTACACGAACCACCTCATCCCGATCCTTGATAATAATAATAATAATAATAATAATAATAATAATAATAACAATAATAATAATAATAATGATAATAATATTGAATAATACAAATAGAAATCATAAAAAACACCAAGGTTTTAAAATAAAATTTGATATAAGATATTATAATTATAATAATAATTATTATTATTATTAGTTTATAAATAATAATAATAGTAATAATAATAATAATAATAATAATAATAATAATAATAATAATAATAATAATAATAATAATAATAATAATAATAATAACGTACCACCCCATCCCGATCCTTGGTAATAATAATAATAATAATAATAATAATAATAATAATAATAATAATAATAATAATAATAATAATAATAATAATAATAATAATATTGAATATAGAATAATACAAATAGAAATCATAAACACCAAGGTTTTAAAAGAAAATTTGATATAAGATATAATATTATAAATAATAATAATAATAATAATAATAATAATAATAATAATAATAATAATAATAATAATAATAGTAATAATAACAATAATAATAATAAAGGTAAAAAGCCTAAATGAAAAATATCCATATTGTAGTGGGGAAAAAAAACATAAAAAAAAATATGGCCCGCGACGGATTCGAACTTGAGTCGTCCTAAACGGTGGGAGAAAGTGTTACCAACTGAGCTATCAATGCTTCATACAAAAATAATAAATTTTTTGGTCTATATGGGAAAACATGCTGAAACCTCAATTTGATTTTTAATGGAAGCGCGCGGAATGAGGCTATTGCAGTTTGAGGACATTTTGTTTATTTATTTATCTCAGAAACGGTTAAACGTTCGGTAAGGAAATGCCGGCTATAACGATTTCGCTAGTTTTGAGCACACAACAGGCCGATTCCCAGCGGCCAGCACCTGCCCAGATCAGCGTCCATACCGGACAAACTTTATAGTAGTGGCGAAGAAGGACTTCCGGCTAAGCAATTTATATATATAGATGAACAGCAACAGGTAATGACTGGATGTAGGCCTACAAACATGACGTTGGCCACCATTTTACAACTGTATCGCGCGCGCATGTGCGAAGCACGCAAGTCGCCTAAATAACTATTGTTTGATTAATATTATTTCCAGTCAGTTGGGGGGGATCTTCTGTTTTTAAAGTTGAACGATTACTTTTCATGCTCGAAAGCAAAAGGAAAAATGCACTATTTAAAAAAAGTAAAAAGTATGAAACAGAAGCAGGGAGAAATTCTAAAAAGATGTTTTGAATTAATGCAAAGGAACACGAATAACTGCTTTTTTGTGCTTTGCACTGATTCTTGCAAAGTCACAGAGAAGAGATTACAAAACTTTAAAACGAAGAGCATTTGGGTTTATTTATGTCATTATAACCACCCATTATCATCATCAATAATTATTCATCATCATTATTTATCATCATTATTCCACCGGTTGCAAATATTTTCTGAAGCAGCGGCGGCTTGTGGAAAATATCTTCTGTGCAGTCGTGACGGCTGACTGGAATATTCTTGGATACGCCTTCTGACAGTGGTCTACGGGCATAGAAGGAAATTACGGAAAGAGCGCTGATGTCTAAGGGATGAAGAAGATTTAGAGAAAAGGTGAATCTAGATTGGTACTGATTGGTGACGGAAAGAGCCCAAATTCAGTAATGTAGAATGTTAGAATGTTTCTACACAAAATTGAGCTCTTTCCGTTTCAAAAACTCATTGATCTTCTTGGATCCTCAAATTATATGAAAGTGAGGACACTATCCATCGTCAAACAACAGTTCGAAAATATTCTCAAACGGTTCCAAATAAACAGTTGACCTAGATAAAAGAAGTTTGACCTAATTCGTCGCCTAGAGGAGCCGAAAGTTGCATTCCAGTCTTTATGATTTTGTTTTTTGGTCCGTCCGTCACAATCCTTCACTAGCGTCTTTTAATTTAAAATCAACTTGAAGACGCATCTTTTTAGAGAGGCCTTTTCTTAGGCGCACTGATTGAGTGTTCTTGGGTGTTGGGATGTGTATGTGGTTGCGTGTTATTGACCAATGTACGCATGTTGTGTTTACATTTGTTTGTGTAAAGCGCTTTGTGATTTTGGAAAGCGCTGTAAATATTGCCTGTTGTTATTAGTATTATTATGTCGACCGTTATTTGTCGACATAAAGCGCTATTTTCGGGAATTCCTATTGTTTGGCCGCAATATGAAATATTTTATACTTATTTATACCAAATACGGAATAGACCGTTTAGCCGTGAGGGGTGAATGCGCAGAAGATATCTTCCAGGAGCCGTCGCTGCTTCAAAAAAAAACACCTACATCAGGTGATTATTCATCATCATCATCATCATCATCATCATCATCATCATCATCATCATCATCATCATCATCATCATCATCATCAAATAAATATAACGTTATAAGAAACAGAACTATTGCACTATTCGGTGCGCCATATAAAAAAAAAAACAGGTATAAATTGTATTCACTGAGATAACTTAAAGCTTCATAAACGCACAGCGCCGTGGTTGTCCATGACAGTTTAAGTATCCGTTTAAGGCTAATGAAGAACAGAACGAGGTAGCCGGCTGTCTGAGGGAGCTTAGCGTAACCATGTCACACTATCAATCATCCACCCCGAATACCCGGCTGTCATTGGGTAGATCGTCTTTTATCTTTACTGAGCAAGTGCTACTGTATCAGATATGCCTTTCATGCATTCTGTGCTCAAGCCTGTTCCTTCATAGAGCTTGGTAAAGTCTGAATAACACGTATTTAGCTATAATACGCTTGTGCAAGGATCGCTGGTGAACACTCTTACGCTGACGCGTTTAAACTGTCCGAAAATCGATTGGGATTCTATTTTCTTTCAGCAATTTTGACAGTGTTGAAGGAGTTGTTTATTGTTGTTTATCCTTGACCATTTAATTTCATATCCATTTTCTAGGTTTCGAGCGTTAATACTTGTGCGAACGGCTTCACCAATAAACTACTTAAAAACTACAACCTGTTTCTATCTTGTTTGGATTAAATGCTTGCCGTATTATTTTTTTTTAAGTGCCATTGTTAGACGAAGCGGAGTTGAAGCTATGAATGAAATAACTGTAACTTATAATGATTGTGTTTAGCTTATTGCAGACTTGAAATGGCTACAATAAAGGGTTGTATTGACAATGCCCTGTCTGAAAGCCAGCACAGTTGGCAGCCTGTGTAAAATCTCACGTCGCTAATAATTTATTTTACAGTCAGCAACTGCCATTCACGAGGGAAGAAGATAAGTGCAGAGAGTTACAGGGAAGGAGGGAGGGGGAGAGAGAGAGTGTGTGTGTGTGAGAGAGAGAGAAAGAGAGAAGGGCGTGGGTGGAGGGGAGAGAGAAGAAGGAGTGGAGGTTTGAGTGAGAACAGCATCGGCAGTTGGTGATTAATGGACTTCAAGTTAAAGCTGTTTCATAAGGCAAACGTGAGGGTCCATTAAAAAAAAAAATTAATGTATTACATATCTTTCACCAAAACGATGTCCAACTCAGTATTTTGACACTAGTAAGTAGTGTAAGTTATATAGACATTCAGACGAGACGCCTTCAGCGGCTACATTAAGATCATGTACTGGTCAACGCCTCCAGCTGGAAACAAAGCTATATAAGACCTATTAAGTCAGACACAGGGATGCTATATTTGGCACCAAAATCATGATTTTTCAGGAACTGTCAGTTTTGTGTGAAAACTCTGTAAGGAATACAGGTATCTCCTTGCAAGTTTATATTCTGATACATAAACATATTTGTCTTGATGTTTACAAAATTAATGGATTTGTGCATGTATTATTTGAAAAAAAGTATTTTTTGGCTCTGAGCTCATTAAAATCCTTTTTTCTCCGTTTTGTTCTACGTCACTCTCGTCAGCCCAATTGGGCATTGACAATTCTGTCAGGAATACAGCTATCTCCTTGCAAGTTTATATTTTGATAGGCTTATATAACATATTTGTCTTGATTTTTACAAAGGGATTTTTGTATGCACTATTTTTAAGTAGTATTTTTGGGCTCTGGGTTCATGAAAATCATGTAAACATACTTCCGGATTGATTCGTTTACATAAAAAATAAATTGCAGAAAAATAACAAATCAATATATCCACAAATTTATTTTTAAAAATTAAGTACTTGTTGAATGTGAAAACAGAATTTGTTTTCATAAAGTAGCTTTGAAGTTATTAGATGCTAAACTTTATGTATTTAGCGGCCATTTTGGATTGTTTCCATAGCAACCGTAAGGGGAATTTGGTAATTTTACATATTTTTACGTTTGTTAAGTTATATAAGCTTACTTCAAAACCAAATAATAACATTCAGCCATAGTCTTTGATAACCTTTGGGTCTGGCCATAGAAAAAAGCATTAACATAGAATACACCTGTTAATTTTGGGGGTCAGAGACAACAGCTCCTACTTCGTGGATCGATGAACATCCTGCTCCCTTCCCCCTCCTCTCCGCCTCCCTCCGAATGTCCTGAGCAAACTACGACAGTTTGTGCCAATAAATCAGTATGACAATGAATAATAATAATTAGCTTAGTTACTAAACAAGATGGCAAGCCCTTCAAATGTATTTGAAGACACTCTAATTGGGAAAAAAGGTATTTGCAAAAATGCAATAAATCCTCCAAAATTTGTCAATGAACAGAGGATACAAAGTTGGCAAAGGGAAAAAAAAAGCCAGATTCCCCGACTTGTACCATACGAGTTCCTACCTAGGTATTTGCTCGCATTCCTTCCCGACTTTCCGTACCAAAGCTACGGGCAGCCGCCACACCCACGACTACCGGGTGTTGCGACGTCTCGCAACACTGATCAAGCAAGCAAGAGTAAAATTATAATCCCGACACATGACGCGTAAAGGGGACTATGTAGTTAAGAAGTCAGCTGAGGCAGCCCGGGGTGGGGGAAGATAAAGAGGCGAAGTCGAAATGACGTGAAGAAGGCGACGAGATGGGTAACGCACGAGGAAGCTTCACAATGAAAGTGAAGTCGTAAGAGATAAAGAAGTCCTGTAGAAGCGGAGCGCTCAAGGCGGCAACTGGAATGAACAATGTAGACGCGCAAACAGATGAAAGTAAGTCGCTTGAGGATAAGTGGCGATGAGCCCGAGGGTCTAGCAGCAGGACCGGGTGAAGAGGGTGGAGGCTGTTGCAGAAGAGAGCTGGTGGCGTAAAACGCCTTTTGTCCGGAGGCGTCATTCTCCACAACTCAAGTCAGGAAGCCAAATCGTATAAAAAGATGGAGGGCAGCCTGGGAGAGGACCGACGACAGCGAGACGTCGAGGCGCCATTCGTCGACCAGCCACCGCCGCCCAGTCGAAGGAGCCCAACTGGTAAGAAGATGTAGATTGTAGGATGAGGTGGAATAACGGATCGGCATCTCCCACAGGGTGTGGCTGTTCCGTCTTTGGACAACCGGAAAAGATTCTCGACCCCAAATGAAGTTAGTTAGTTATATAGATTAACGTCCCCGGACACAAGAAACGACGATTTCGACAAGTCCTCCTTGCTTTACCCACGAGCTGAGCCAAAAGCAAAATCCGGGGTAACACATAAAAAAAAAAAAAAAAAAAAATAAAACATAAGCTATTAGAAACATCTTTCCAAAAAAAAAAATAACAAATATATAACTACCCTAAGGAAGCCAAAAAAAAAATCAAAAAAAAAAAAGAATTATTATTTTAGAAAATGAATAGATAAACATTTTGAACATTAGACAAGGAAGAAAATAAATACATGTCATATAGACATATTTTACCTAATAATATTAAAAATTAAATTTTTATTTAAATACAAATGAAATCAAATGTCTTTAATATTACAAACATAGAAAACTAAACATTTAAAAATTTTATAACGTGTTGTAATGATAAAAAGAAAAAAATCGAATCATATGAACATTATTTATAAAACAAAATTAATCATATGATTATCTTTTAAAACAAAGTATTGAACATTATTTCAAAATAGAAAATGAATCATATATTTTTTATAAAAGAAAAATAATGGAATCATATAGAGCACTATTACTATCTGTAAGAAAAGACTAATTTAATTTTAGATACAGCGTTAGAAAATTATATGACCTTTTACAAAAATATAAATACGAATGCAACAGAACATACACGTGTACGCCAAATATCATATATATATTTTTTAACGTCTATTCACATCTGTGATATTAGACTATATTAAATTAGAAACAGATTAATTAAATTTAAACTAAATGAATTAACATGAACAAAAATTAATATAACGGTATAATTATATAACAGAAATCTATTATTGCTTAGTTATGATTTATGAATGGATAAGGAAGCAAGATGACAACATACATGCTTATTCCAATCATCGCGCAAAATGTATTTAAAATTAAGTGTAATATATTTTCAAGATTCCAGATGTATTCATTGTTCTCATAAATTACAAAGAAATTAAGTGTGGCTTGACAATTTCCGAGCAACAAAAACAAAGACAAGTGCTGTACTCTAACGGGTACAGAGTTCCATCGCGTGCTGTCTCACTCACAAACACACTCACCCACCCCCACCCCACCACACACACGCACACACACGCTGTACATTTTTTTTTTTTACAATTTAAGGTGACGTCATCATGATTACGTCACTCGATTTGCATAAGTTTGGTTTTACGTTTGAGGCATAGGGAAAGTCTAAGTTTTCGTTCGTTTCCTGAAGGTGAAAAAACGGAAACTCCGATGGTATGGCCACGTCACCCGATCATCAGGTCTTGCAAAGACCGCCCTGCAAGGCACAGTGCAAGGAGGTAGAAGAAGAGGGAGACCGAAAAAGAGGTGGGAGGACAACATTCGACAATGGACTGGTTTGACACTGAGCGAAACAATCAGGGTTGCTGAGGACAGGGAAAGATGGAGTACGCTGGTTAAACGATCATCTGCGGTGCCCCTGTGACCTCCGAGTTACGGAATAGGATAGGATAGATAGGATAGGAAAGTCTTAGTACTCAGCAAACCTGAACCAAATCCCTCCAGTAGTTTGGCAGAAAATACGATTAGAAAACACAACCACACATTATGACGTCACCATGATGACGTTATAAAATGACGACACTAACTATACCATAGTTTCATTTAAGGCTGAAGGCATCTGCACATTCTAATTACATGGGAAGTGTAAAAAAAATCTTTTTAAAATGACGTCACGATGACTAGGTCGCTCTATTGTACAAGTTTGGTTTTTAACGTGGAACAAAGGTAAAGTTTAAGTACATCCAAATCCCTTCAGTTGGTTAAGAGGAAATAGGATTTTAAAAAACAACACACACAACAAATTAGGACTTCTTCGTAATTACTTCATTCGAAATGCATAGTTTTTGGTCATCTGGTAGGGTTAACTATTTCCTAAATAAATACCGAGTTTCAAAGAAATTCGTCCATTAGATTCAGACAAGTGCGCAAATAACGACTCGGTACGGACGCCGGGGTCACCACGATGACGTCACACGATAAATATAAATTTTGACTAAGACTCAATGCGACAATATACACTCTCTTTACAAAGTTCAAAGGAAATAATAATAATAATAATAATAATAATAATAATAATAATAATAATAATAATAATAATAATAATAATAATAATAATAATAATAATAATAATAACGTCAATCGATTCGCCTAAGTTTGTTTTTTAATTTGGAGGCATATGGAAAGTCTATTTATATACCAAACTTGAACCAAATCCCTCCAGTATTTTGGGAGAAAATAGGATTGTAAAAAAAAAAATATTATGACTTTACCATTATGACGTCACACGATTTAGCTCACTCAATATACCATAGTTTCATTTAAGGCTCAAGGCATCTGTACACTCTAATTGCATAAGAATTTACAAAATAAAATATATATAAAAAATTGTAAAATGTTCTTTTTAAAAATGACGTCCCCAAGATTACTCGATAAGTTTCATTAGTTTCAGAGACAAGTGCGCAAATAACGACTCGGTACGGACGCCGGGGTCTCCACGATGACGTCACTCGATAAATATAAATTTTGACTAAGGCTCAACGCGTATGTATAATCTCTTTACAAAGTTTATAATAATAATAATAATAATAATAATAATAATAATAATAATAATAATAATAATAATAATAATAATAATAATAATAATAATAACATCAATCGATTTACATAAGTTAGGTTTTACATTGGAGGTACAGGTAAAGTCTTAGAACATACCAAACGTGAACCAAATCCCTCTAGTTGTTTGGGAGAAAATAGGATTAGAAACACCCCCCTCCCCTCCCATTTCCTCAAAAACAACAACAACAACAACATCAACAACAACAAATGATCACGTCACCCGATAAGCATTTTTTTTTCTTTGGTCATCTGGGATGGTATTCAGCTGGGTCGGTATTCAGGAAGACCCGCTTGCAACCCTTCGATAGGTTATTTGTCTCAAGGTATAGACCTTGCGGTAATTTTATCTTACCTGAGGGTGGGAGAGAACTGCCGGTAAACTTATGTCGTTATTCAAAAAGGCCTACCTAACGCATGGTTCCTACCTCGAACTAAATTTGAATCCTCCTCTATTACGCATGCGCTCTTCGATGACAACGCCACAACAGCTTTCTAAGCAGACGAGGGATCACACGAATGAAAAAGCAACTTTTCCCATCAAAAATATTTCGTTTATTTAGAATTGAAAGAGGAAACCCAAAACATCTTACTTTCGTTCTTTGCTTTGGTCATTAATTTACCATCAAAAAGGATGTATTTTACGGCAATTCTACTGGCACAAGGATAAATAGAACTGGAAACCTAGTGCTAAACACAGTTGCAATGAAGGAAGAAGTGACTATGCCGGTGTCACATCCTTCAAGTTCCGGGTCTCCTAGTTTATCCGAGCGCCTTTGCGCATGCGCCAGGTCATGTCGGGCCGGCTTTTTCACGAAGTTCTTAGGCGTCATAACCCTAACCCTAACCCAAACCCTAACCCTAAACTCTTAACTTTAACCTAAACCCTAACCATAACCCTTACGAAGACTATGATAGCACTGTGCGCATGCGTCGAATTTTGTAACGCGTCGACCAATCAGAATGCTCCCATTCGCTCCCAGCCCAGCTAAGATACTAGGAACTGTGACGATGCCACACCGGTTCGCATGTTGCAACTCCTCTTCTACTTCATCCACGATTCGCACAATGTCGATTCTTTGAACTGTAAATTTCCTGTAATGTTCTACATCATCAGGTTTATTTAGAGGATTTCATCTCTCTCGAAAAACGCTCTTTTGTTGTCACCGATGCAAAATCATTGCCAAAATAATTGCATTCGATTTTTTTTTTTACCTCGGGTAAGAGTTACCGAAGGGGGGTAGCGTCGGTAAAAATTATCGGCCGTTTGGCCGAGTGGCAGGGCAGTTACAACTTCTATGAATGCCAGATAAGTCCAAACCAGCGGAAGGTAAGGATTTTACCCCTCCTCACGGTAAATGACCGGCAGGTATTGCCCTTTCTGAATACGGCCCCAGGAAGCTTCGCGGAGTTATCCCCTGGGTAAATTCTTCCTGAATACCACTCCTGGTAGTTTTAACCATTTCATAATTAAATACCAAGTTTCAAAGAAATTTATCCATTAGTTTCAGAGAAAAATGCGCAAAGATCATCTCCGGATGGACGGTGGACGCCAGACGGACGGACAGAGCCCAAAACAGTAATTCCTAGAGCTTTACATCTCAGAAACTAATAACACCTGCAAAAATACAATAAAACATGTGCATTATTATATCGCAGAAACACTAAATGTAGCACTGCTGTGCAATAAACAGCAACAATTACAAAATGTAAAATTTAAAAAGAAGAAATTAACTTTTGCTTTCGCAAACACTCTACACACAAGACCATATATTGCAAGCTTCCAAATAATCAGTCAGGCACTCCCACAAATAAAATTTACAAATGTACACGTACTTCCAATATTAAAAAAAATAATATTGTAAGCTTGCGCACTATCAATTATTATATGGATGTTTTATTGCATTACGTAAAACAACTGTCGTTATTTTTGTTTTGTCTGATACATAGCAAATGATACGCGTACTTGCGCCAAGTCTTACGTAAAAACCTTCCTTGTCACGATAGGAACCTATGTTACAGCTCTCGTATGTATGGTTTTAAGTATGAGACTCTGGACTGACTGCGGAGCTCTTCCTCGACCCAGCCACGACCCATAAAACTCTTGCGTGATGAGAAACAAAGGGGAGCAATCAATCGTGAAGAGTCAGATTCTACCTTCAGGTGTTGTCCCTGTAAGATGAGCTCCACGAAATGGCGTGCAAGATGGTTCCGATAGGTGGCGTGGACTCGCACTCGTGCTCCCACTTTGCCTCACGGTTGGCGAATTTGCCAAAACTATAGGTATTGGACCTCTCTCCTCGAACCCTCATTGCTCCCCATCTTACCATCACTTCCACCCCCACACACAGACACACCACTTAAGTTTTAAACGTATATGATTTTAACAAGGGATTGAACACTTCATTGCTGTATATTACGGGTGGTAAGTGACACTGCTATATATCTGTTTGACCCAAGATTCACACGCCTATCCTATTCCCCGCCTGTCCTCGCTCCAACCTCACTCCACAATGGTTGACCTAGGTACAGGATTATCTTCCGTCCAAGTGTGGCTCTTTATTCAACTTAGCTGTAGTTATGTCCTTTCGCCCCACAGATACATCACCGTGAAACTTTGACAGGATTATCTCCTGTCCAGATGTCCAACCCTGACTCTACTGTCACACCACATATCGTAGCCGAGTCTTGAGGAAGCTTACTCTATTCATTAAGCGCTGTGAGCATGCCTCCGTGTGTGGAAGTTTTTATGCGCTGTATGGCATGTCATTCATTCATTCGTTACTCCTTGTATCCAGCCTCAGTAGGCGGTGAGGCCTACACCCTAGGTTGGAGGACCTCACTACTTAAATCACTAGGATAGAGTACATAGCTACTTAATTCACTATAGGATGGCAGACGTAACTACTTAACTCACTAGGCTGGATGACCTAACTACTTAACTCACTATAGTATGGAAGACGTAACTACCTACCTCACTATAGGATGGAAGACGAAACTACTTAACTCACTATGACGGAAGACATAACTAATTAACTCACTATAGAATGGAAGACGTAGCTACCTAACTCACTAGGATGGAAGACGCAACTAGTTGACTTAGGTTAGAAAACTTAACTACTAAACTCACTAGGCTGGAGGACGTAACTACTTAACTTATTAGGATGGATGAGGTAGTTAATTAACTCACTAGGATGGATGACGTAACTAGTTAATTCACTATGATAGAATACGTAACTACTTAACTCAATAGGATGGAAGACGTACTTACTTTACTCATTAGGATGGATGTCGTAACTACTCAACTCACTAGGATGGAAGACGTAACTATTTAATTCACTAGGATAGAACACGTAATTAATTAACACCTTCGGATGAAAGTATAAACCTAGGTCTAGGCTGTGACCGCACGGTTTTAAAGATCCTGACGTTCATGTCTTTGACGGGCGAGTACTTACTACACAAATACCCCCGGCAAATACTAGGTAAAGGTCCCTCTCAAACCATAACCTGGATGCCCAGGATTGTATTCAGTGGTCTGGGCGTCAGACTACGCGCCCAAAGGCTGCAAGTGGGTGCTACAGGCGGCTTGAGTTAGATCCTGTATCGGCCAGCGCCTTGTGCCGCTCTAGAGCTAAAAGAGCGCTATACAAACTATTACATAATAAATAAATAAATAAATAAATAAATAAATAAATAAATAAATAAATAAATTAATTAAAAAATAAAGAAATATAAGTTAGTGCAGCCAGTAAGCTTTTCCCTTCTTTTCTTATGTGACGAAGAGAAGGAAGTACACAGACCAAATGTTTGCTTGCCGATGAGATAACGTGACTAAAACCAAATCTACATTAGGTGTCAACATTAGGGGTGCCTGCTGGCTCAGTTGATAGTGAGTTGGTTTCCTAAGCCGAGTTCGCGGATTCGATTCCCGTAAGGGGCGAACGGATGTGAATTAAGTACGAGACTATTCATGTCAACGAGAGTTTTCTCCGGGTACCCCCCTCCCTTCAATAAAGGTATTGGATGCCGTCAATGCAAATTTTCAAAAAAAATTGATTTCCTTTCCGTCTTTTAACAGCGATCTCCCTGCCTTTACCCCACATGTTTAAGTGATAGATGTGTGTTTGCTGTGTGTATAACGGTGGGTGTAAGGTGTGAGCTTATAAGTTGATACAGGTCGCCGCTCTTTCAGCCTGATTAGTACTTTGGAGAAAAACGCGTATTGTATTATTATTATTATTATTATTATTATTATTATTATTATTATTATTATTATTATTATTATTATTATTATTATTAAATCATCATCATCATCATCATCATCATCATCTGCTGAGACTGGACAGAGGTGTAGATGTCAAATATGCTGTAAGCTACCACACCATCCTCTCATATTATCTCACAGAAAATAAACTCCCTTCAACTTCATGTATATCTGAACTCACACTTTATTGTTGTTTACTCTTGGGATTCAGCCCGCCAAAAGCTATAAACTAAATTTCTGCGATTGAAGCGATATAGTGGACATATTTTCAGTGCGTGTCGAAAGTCATAGAGTCCATCCGCGGCCCATTTGCATGTGAAACACCCCACGTGCGGGATGTCCTTGGAGGACGTCTTCTGGGCTCGTAAAACGCGGGTTGAAGATTTTAATCGTTTGAATGCAAGCAAAGTGAAAGAAACACTCGCCTCTTTTATCACCCGTGTGATATAGAGCAAGCGTCAATGTTCTACACATAAAGATCTCCGCAGTCAAGCCAACCGAGCTGACGTAACGTTGTTGACCCACTACCACAGCATAAAACAGTCGCAATAAGCCTCCCTTGAATTTATTCTACCATTTGATTTCACCCAGACTTCGGCGACATTCAGCTCTGGGAAATCATGCGCAGGCTGCTAGGTTTCGCTACACATTTTCTCAGTTTTTGTTGCTCTGTATTGTGTCTACTACGACAGACGAGAGTATAAACCGAGATCTAGTTTGTACACGTATGCATTCCATCTTACGGACTTTTAATATCCTGAGGCTCCGGTCCTAGATGATTGGCAGGTAAGAGGTATAAGCACACCCATCAAGCACAAGGTCGGTCATGCAGTATCGTTCAATTGTTTGTGGGTTAGCCGATGAACATCAAGCAGCAAGATGGCGCTTTGAGACGAATTGAGTTAGATCCTGTTCTCCACCAGAGGGCTGAGCAACTTTTTATCTGGAAAAGCGTAACATAACACAAACCCATAATATACTTTCTCAACTTTTCAACACCAGTGGTGTGAATCAATATGCTGTGAGAATACTTGAACAAACTGTGTCCTTTGATGCGCTGATTAAGATCTCGGTGTATTAAATGACACTGTAAATATAGTTTTCGTCCATGTTATTGATCTCCTAGAGGTGCAAAGTGTTTCTGTTTTTGTTCTAGTAATAGGTTCTACCGCGGGTTAAGTGGGCTCAGTAAACCATGACGTGTACTTTCTAATTGAGTTTTAATTGAGTTTTCTTGTGATCTTTTGGTTAACTTGAAGAAGGAGTGCCCTGGTTGTTGTGGATTAGAACATTGCTATACTGTATACGTAACTGAATCTCGTGTGTGTGTGTGGGTGTGTATGTGTGGGTGTGCGTGCATGTGTATGTTTTGTTTGTGTGTTTTTTGTATGTGCATTAAGTATGCGTGTGTGTTGCGCGCGGTGCAGGCGTTTGAGACGTTAGTGTGTGAGAGTGCGTGTGTGCGTGTGCTTTAAACTCCATTTATTTCAAAAACCTGAAATAGCTTTCGCCGTTTGCAATGCGATTCACACCTATGATCCGTTTTCAGATTACAGTGTTGTTATTTTCTATTGTAAATGAATGTATTTGGGGGGAAGGAGGAGGGGGGGGGGTAAGGTGTGGACAATACACGAGCTAATCGTGCCTTAGAGAGAGAGAAAGAGACAGAGAGAAAGAGACAGAGAGGAAGAGACAGAGAGGAAGGGAGGGGGAGATAGAGAAAATTCAATATTTACATTGTATTGTAAATGTTAGCTTACAAATTGGCCTCGAACCTTGATACAAAAGTACACTCGCATACGCACATTTACACACGCGCGCATTTTCTCCCCTCTTGACATTATAACATATTAAACTTCGTCATTTGAAGTTTTCAATGAGACTGAGTTCTTTATGGTGCGGGTTTGGCGACACAAGAGATCCAGAAGAACTATCTGGACTTTCTTTTTAATTTTTTTTAAAAAAATCGCTTGAAGGGTTCGAACCGGGTCACTTGAACAAACGTGCTGCTAGTTTTACCACCACACCACATTGACTCCTTTTCTCCAATCTTTCCCTCCCTCCTTCCCTAAATCACCATAAATAGACAACACAAATTTTCGTTACAAAGTACGAATGGATTGCGGTTATAGAAAATGAAGTGTTAATATTGTGGACCCACAATGAGTGCATTGTCATATAGTTGACACAGTGTTGAGATAAGACTCGCTTGGCTTTATGATAGCATTGAACAGCGTGACAGAGAATTAAATGTCTAACAAACTTCAAATCCGCCTATCGTTCACTGGATCTGCACTCTCGCTCACCAATTTGCACACCTGGGTTGCTTTCAAGAGCCAGGGATTAGACAGTGATTTCCCTTTTGTCGTCTGAAAACAACATGGCGGCAAAAAGCTGCCAAAAGTCGGACTGTACTACGCATTGACAAATTTGTAATGGGCATTAAATAGAAGCTCTCTCAACAAACGCTGACTGTGGCGGGTAATATTTTTTGTGGAAGACGATACGAAAATGCGATATTATTGTCGTGTGTCTTGTGATACGCTGGTAAAAGAATGTCAAACAACTGAAGAAAGACTAAGCGAACAGAGACAGACAGACAAAGAGACAGAGGCACTGTCACGAAGAGAGGGGTCGGGGGATGGGGGTAAGCTCTTAATCTCTAGCGCGGTATTACCTCCTTTGAATAGGTTAATGGTGCGATGACATTCAAGAGATTAATGCTGGGCCAACTTAATATACAGACAGAGTAAAAGACGAGATGGAGAGTAAGACTACACTAGTTAAGAAATGCACATTCAAAGGCCAGTCAGGGTAATTGCAATTTCTATAACTATTCACATTTATTAATTTGAAATGGGGAGTCTAGGTCAACTACTTCTAACGTGAGTCATAGGCATAGCGTCTTTTAGTGAGGAGTAGTCTGGTGATATTCTGGGTAGTCAATATTTGGGATACTAGAGCGAATGTAGACTGGTCTCATCACAGGGCGAGAGTGTATCTGTATGGTTTCAGAGTCTCTCTGATAATCTGGCGAGGGGGGATTCTCGTAGGCTTAGGCACTTAGCTCTGTACTGAAGTGCGGCGATTTGTCCAGGATACTCTGGTTGGCTTGTTAGCATGGGTCGGTAGCGTGGGTGGAAAGATGCAGGTCAGTGGTCACGCGATGATGACTCATGGACCACGAGTGCTTGTCTTGTGATATGGTACAGGCATAGAAATCGGCTTTCGTGGCTAGCCGTCTGGAAAATGGCGAAGTCCCAAGTCTCGCGTCTCATTGACCTCCTGGGTTGTCAGGGGCCTGCGGCGGGTCAGTGACTGGGAGTAGATTCAAAGCCGGGGTGATACGCCCGGTACAGGAACCCGTCTGCAATGTGTACAGACGCTGTATCAGCGGGGGATAGGGATAGTGTGGATTCAGGGCCTGTGGTATAATAGCCCTCCTCAGAATTCAAATTGGTGTGACCGGTCATGGGTTGAGCCAGTGCACATACCAACAGTCAAACAATGCATCTAGATTTACTGGGCCAAAGTGGAGTTTATTGGCAGCCACTATTATAAGATACATTCGGCGCATTAGGGGGGGTTGGCAACAGGGCAAATATTTATACAATGGGAGCATGGGAGAAAGCAAATGGAGGATACAGGGCAAATGGGTTGTAGGTCTGGGCTGTACTGTGGACTTTAATCTATAAGTAGGGACAACATGGCATGGGGTATTTACACATGGGCAAACGGAGCATACAAGCCTAAATCCAAACATGTCATGGGTCATATACAAGGTAGAAAATATGTGCAAGGGATAAATACAAGTCATAGCAACACATCAAGGCAAAATTATAAACATGAACATACATATTGACAGGACGCATGAACATGATGGGCGAACGACGGGTGATGGGTCTGCTATATGACAAAGAGTAAGTTCCCTCTCTTACCTTGACTTAAGCGGGTGGAAGCACAAGGGTACTGTCGAAACTCAGAGGTCACTCGGTGATGTAGACGTGTTTTCGGACAAGTTGTGACTCCGAGGCAGGAAAGCTGGGTTCTGACACTATGTCAAGGTTTGTGCCAGGCTTTAAGGAGATGTCCCGGGGGGCGGGGCTTAGGCGACTGGGCGAGCGGGCCAGCTAGAGGTGGCTGGTTAAGTGAAGGGTGTCGCTGGCTGTGTGTGTGAGTGATGACTGTTTAGCAGCTTGGCTCAGAGGGTGATTGCCCGCCTTGTCACAGAGGCCCCCCCAAGGAAAAAGGCGAGGACGTAGGACTCGACGAAGACGCGGCCAATCAGCTCTGAGGTCGGCTGCCGGGTGAGACGATGGTTTGCGATGATCCGGGTGATGCGGGGCGATGCAGGGTTTCGGGTAGTCGATGGCGGATGCCCAAGGCTGGGGTCCGCGGAGCTGCCGGGTTTCGGCTACGGTTAGTGGGCGGCGGCAGGAATGAAGGCTGGGGCGTCGGCCCTCAGGGGCGACTCGCTGGAGTCGGTTGCGGGGTGACGGCTGAGGAAGTCTGGCGCGGGGCGATGCTTTCCGCGGGGCTTGCGTGGCGGCGTTCTGTCGGCGAAGTAGTGAGAGCGGGGTGGAGCGATGACTCCGGCTGTTGGCGGAGCCTCTTCTCCTGTCCTTACTACCTGCTGCTGGGGTAGCGGGACGGGGTACGGTCTCTGGCGGACGGGAGTGGGGTCCGTCAGGGTCAGTCGAACTTCTTCCAGGTCCGTCCTCCCAGGAATGTCGGTGAGGACTTCCCTGTATTCCGCTACGATGGCGCGTAGTTGGCGTTGCTGGCCGGCGGGGAGTGAGGGGTCCAGAGAGACGTCCCGGAAGGATTCCTTCCCTTTTAGCGGAAATTCGGCGACGCCGGTCTCTGTGCCATCCACTTCGACGGCCAGCGCGACCGTGAGTAGCGAGTGGGAGTCTGGGGCGGGTGCAGGTTGCTCCAGGTACCGCTTGAGCAGATTGATGTGGTGGGTCCTGGGCTTTCCGCCTACCTCGATGCGATAAGTGGTACGGGAGAGCTTCTCAAGCACCGGGTAGGGTCCCTGCCAAGCTATGTCTAGCTTGTTGGGGCCGCTGGGGAGGAGCAGTAGGACTTGGTCTCCTACCTGTAGTTCTCGGTCCCGGGCGCGGCGGTTGTGATAGCGGGCTTGTCTTTCTCTCGCCTTCTTCAGGTTGGCGGAGGCGGCTTTCCATGTGGCCTTGAGGGTTTCTTGGAGTCTCGTGACGTATTTCGTGGCGTCGACCGGTGCCTCGTCCAGTTTGGCGTCGGTCCAGCTACGTCGCAAGGCGGCCAGAGGTCCGGAAAGGGGTCTTCCAAAAAGCAGCGTGGAAGGCGTGTATCCGGTGGAGGTGTGCGGGGTCTCTCGATACGCGAAGAGCGCTGACGCGACGTACGTGTCCCACGCTTCCGGCTGTTCGTCGGCGATCTTGCGGATAATCGAGATAAGAGTCCCGTTTAGGCGCTCGACCTGTCCGTTGCTAGCGGGGTGGTAGGGTGGAGTCCGGATATGGCGAATGCGAAGTAGTTGGAAAACTTCTTGCATAAGTTTTCCGGTGAACTGGGACCCGTTGTCGGTCAAGATGTTGTCCGGGAATCCGACTCGAGTGAATATGGTGACGAGCGCGTCGGCGACTCGGGCGGCGTCGATCTTCGGTAGAGGAACGGCTTCACACCACATCGAGCAAGCGTCGACAAGGGTTAGTAGGTACTGGTTCCGCTTCTTGGTCCGCGGGAGGGGTCCTACTATGTCGACAGCCACTCGCTGGAAGGGTGTTCCGACAACGACTGTGGGGCTGATAGTGACCGGTACGGTGTGATGGCGGGGCGAGTATCGTTGGCACTGGCTACAGGACTTGACGTAGCGCTTCACGTCTTCGGTCATCCCGGGCCAGTGGTACTGAGCGCTGATGCGTAGAGTGGTCGCTCCTATGCCCATATGTCCGCTTAGGGGCATGCTATGGCCAAGTTCCAGGACTTGGGGGCGAAGTGTCGCAGGCACGACGAGTTGAGAATGGTCGTCCTTCTGACGGAAGAGGAGTCCGTCTTCGACGAAAAAGTCCCCGGACTTGGGTGGAGTGCGTGCGGCGGGAAGTTTTCCGTAGCACTTGCGGAGGGTGACGTCGCTTTCTTGGGCCTTCCGGATCTGTTCCGGCATCTGGTTGGGTATTGGGGGTGGTGTCGCGGCTGTTTTCGCCTGGGCGCGCGTCTGGACGGCGGCCATCGACTCCACAGGCTGGGGCGGCATTCCCAAGAACACGTATCGGCATCCTAAAATCAGGTCGTACAGGGGCTGGTCCATCACGGCAGCTTGGATGGTCCCCGTTACGTATCGGCTGGTGACCTGGATCCGGGCTATAGGGAGCGTGGTGCTGGGTTGGGACGCGTCGGCCAACTTCAGGGTGATAGTCTCGCCGGTCAGGTCTTGTTCCCTGATGAGCGAGCGGCGGACGACGGCGTCGAAGGTGAGTCCAGTGTCGTATAGACAGTGGGCGGGGCGATTGTTGACAGTTACTTGCTCGGTGACGGCCGGTCGGTCGGTGGGAGTGACGACGGGGGTTACCGGTTTCCCGTCGGGGGTAACTTGGCGTAGGGCTAGTACGGTACCTTGTTTGCGACGCTGGTCGCTGATGCGTCGAAAACATTTCTCCCGGGTGTGCCCTCGGCGTTGGCAGTAGCCGCAGTAGAGCTCTGTGCTCCGCTTCCCTGGCTCTGCTCCGGGGTTCGGGCGTCCTTTGGGCGGTGGTGGACGGTGGTTCGCTGGCGGGACTGGCCGGCGAGGCTGGTGGCGGGTATCTGGCGACGAGGGTGCGGGGGGATCACGGCGGGGCTGTCTGTCGTCGGGATGGGCGGTGAGGTAGCGGTCCGCGACGATGACCAGATCTTCAAGGCGAGCGGCCCCCTGTTCGGCGGCGAATGTCCGAAGTTCCGCTGGCATTGTCCCTCGGAGTTGCTCGGCAAGCATCAACTCTAGTAGTCCGTCGTATGTCCTTGGTTCGTCAGTTTGCTCAATCCATTTGTCCCGTAGCGTAGCTAGATGGTCGGCAAACTGCGTGAACTTCTCCCCTCTCTCTCTCCGGGAGTTCCGGAAATTCTTGCGATAGTGCTCACCTGAGAGCTCAAAACCGTGCAGTAGGGCTCTCTTGAGGGCGGGATAGTCTCCCTCCTCGGAAGTCGGTGTCTTGGCCAGAATCTCATAGGCCTTCCCCTTAAGGCCATGACTGAGCTTGCGATACCAGTGCTGGGGGTCAAGACCGTTTTCTCTCGCGACTCGTTCGAATCGGCCGAGATAGACTTCAATCGATTCGTCTCGTTCGACGAATGGGTCCAGGGGGAAGTTCATCCCCGGAATCGGCGGGGGGGGTGCGGGTATTCCGGTGCTGGTGGCGAAGCTGGGGGCGAGGAGCGAATAGTCTTCGCTAGCGGGCGATGCGATACCTAAATCGCGGCGGTCGCGCTCAAGCTGGAGGAGTGCTTGGCGCCGTTCGAGCTCCTTGTCCTTCCTCTTCTCTTCCAGTGCCGCCATCCTCTCGTCCTCCTCCTTCCTCCTTGCGGCGGCTCTCTCCTCCTCTGCTATCCTCTCTTTCGCCTCCTCTCTTCTCCGCTCGGCGGCTCTCTCCTCCTCTGCGAGCTTCTCCTTCGCCTCCTCTCTTCTCCGCTCGGCGGCTCTCTCCTCCGCGGCGAGGCGCTCCTTCTCTTCCTCCTTTTTCCGGGCTGCGGCTTTTTCCTCCTCTGCAAGCTTCCGGGCGGCGGCCCGCTCCTCCGCGGCGATGCGCTCTTTCTCCTCCTCTCTCTTCCGGGCGGCGGCCCGTTCTTCCGCGGCGATGCGCTCTTTCTCCTCCTCTTTCTTCGCCTCTCGCTCTTTGGCCCTCTCCTCCCTCTTCAACTTTTCCTCTGCCACGTCAGCATCTACGTTAGCCAAGACGTAGTCTTTGAGTTCGGTGCCGGCGAGCCCTAAGCTCTCGCCAATACTCTTGTACTTAAGAGCAAGCTCTCCCCGGTCGGCCATGGTAAGGGAGGTAACTTACCCTGAAAAAGGTCCTAACCGGAATGAGGGGCGCACACAAGGGGTACACTGACGGAAAACAAGGGGGTGGGCTGGATGAGCTACGATGAGTCTGCAAAGGGGCGAATACAACACAACCACAAGACAAAATGCAATCAAACCACAAAGACAAAATGCAATCAATTAAAAATACAAAAATGAATGCGAGAAAAAGCCTTTTGAGATATCGCCACTCGGGAAAACCAGTAAGGGACCTAAGGGCTATGCTATCTACTACTAGGCTTAGAGGGCTGGGTCCTATCTATACTGGGCTGGGGTGGAAATTACGCTAAGTCCTAAGTCTAGTCAAGTTGGGATGGGAACCTAAGTCTTTTGTCTCGTTGGGTTGGGAGGGGAAACCTAAGTCTTTAGTCTCGTCGGGGTCGCCAAAGTTAATGTCACGAAGAGAGGGGTCGGGGGATGGGGGTAAGCTCTTAATCTCTAGCGCGGTATTACCTCCTTTGAATAGGTTAATGGTGCGATGACATTCAAGAGATTAATGCTGGGCCAACTTAATATACAGACAGAGTAAAAGACGAGATGGAGAGTAAGACTACACTAGTTAAGAAATGCACATTCAAAGGCCAGTCAGGGTAATTGCAATTTCTATAACTATTCACATTTATTAATTTGAAATGGGGAGTCTAGGTCAACTACTTCTAACGTGAGTCATAGGCATAGCGTCTTTTAGTGAGGAGTAGTCTGGTGATATTCTGGGTAGTCAATATTTGGGATACTAGAGCGAATGTAGACTGGTCTCATCACAGGGCGAGAGTGTATCTGTATGGTTTCAGAGTCTCTCTGATAATCTGGCGAGGGGGGATTCTCGTAGGCTTAGGCACTTAGCTCTGTACTGAAGTGCGGCGATTTGTCCAGGATACTCTGGTTGGCTTGTTAGCGTGGGTCGGTAGCGTGGGTGGAAAGATGCAGGTCAGTGGTCACGCGATGATGACTCATGGACCACGAGTGCTTGTCTTGTGATATGGTACAGGCATAGAAATCGGCTTTCGTGGCTAGCCGTCTGGAAAATGGCGAAGTCCCAAGTCTCGCGTCTCATTGACCTCCTGGGTTGTCAGGGGCCTGCGGCGGGTCAGTGACTGGGAGTAGATTCAAAGCCGGGGTGATACGCCCGGTACAGGAACCCGTCTGCAATGTGTACAGACGCTGTATCAGCGGGGGATAGGGATAGTGTGGATTCAGGGCCTGTGGTATAATAGCCCTCCTCAGAATTCAAATTGGTGTGACCGGTCATGGGTTGAGCCAGTGCACATACCAACAGTCAAACAATGCATCTAGATTTACTGGGCCAAAGTGGAGTTTATTGGCAGCCACTAGTATAAGATACATTCGGCGCATTAGGGGGGGGTTGGCAACAGGGCAAATATTTATACAATGGGAGCATGGGAGAAAGCAAATGGAGGATACAGGGCAAATGGGTTGTAGGTCTGGGCTGTACTGTGGACTTTAATCTATAAGTAGGGACAACATGGCATGGGGTATTTACACATGGGCAAACGGAGCATACAAGCCTAAATCCAAACATGTCATGGGTCATATACAAGGTAGAAAATATGTGCAAGGGATAAATACAAGTCATAGCAACACATCAAGGCAAAATTATAAACATGAACATACATATTGACAGGACGCATGAACATGATGGGCGAACGACGGGTGATGGGTCTGCTATATGACAAAGAGTAAGTTCCCTCTCTTACCTTGACTTAAGCGGGTGGAAGCACAAGGGTACTGTCGAAACTCAGAGGTCACTCGGTGATGTAGACGTGTTTTCGGACAAGTTGTGACTCCGAGGCAGGAAAGCTGGGTTCTGACACTATGTCAAGGTTTGTGCCAGGCTTTAAGGAGATGTCCCGGGGGGCGGGGCTTAGGCGACTGGGCGAGCGGGCCAGCTAGAGGTGGCTGGTTAAGTGAAGGGTGTCGCTGGCTGTGTGTGTGAGTGATGACTGTTTAGCAGCTTGGCTCAGAGGGTGATTGCCCGCCTTGTCACAGGCACCCAGAGAGAGAGAGAGACAGAGAGAGAGAGAAGGATAGAGAAAGAGACAGAGAGAGAGAGAGAGTCAGGTCTAAACGGATGAACGCTTATTCTACATGTACATGTCAGTATAAACAATTGCTAGAAGGACAGTCTGCAGTCAGTTTTATCTGTCCCCGCAATCATTACAATATAACACACACACATACACCCACCCACACACACACACACACACCCACACACACACCCTACACCAACACGCACGAGGTAAAATGTAAAGTAGGATACTGGCGGAGTTAATGATTCTTTAATCGCATACTTTTGACGGTTTGGCTTCCTAAATCCGCTAGAACATGTGTTCCGGAAACTTGAAATGGCTCAACTTGAAAGGATCAAGCAAAGCTTGAAAGGCTCATGCTAAAGAAACCAAAACTAGTCGAGTGCTTGTTTGTGTCGGTATATTTACATTTTGGACAAACTGTGTGGGATGCGTTATTTCTCCTCCCGTTTGCTTATCAACTGAAAGAAATCGGGACCTTCAAATAGACCTAGAGATAAACTGAAGAGCCCTAACAACCTGTGCTGCTGACGCGTACGTTTCCTTTGATAATGTCAGGTGAAATATTCTCCCTTTGATACTAGCAGGGGAAGGATTGTTAATGTCCCATTCCATTACTCCATGCACAATAGTTTTGAGTCTATCTTATTCGCCTTGAGCTGTAGCGCAGACGGCGATTTTAAGTTATCATCATCATCATCCTCATCATCATCCTCATCATCATCATGTAAGTGAAACATACTAAGTCATCAACTTAACATTCTTTATCCTTCCTTTTTGAAATGTGATTCTGTAATCGTCTGCAAACAACATTCCTCTACATCTCCAATCAAAATAATATTAGTTATTACCTTTTACAGTTTCATCACTTGACATATACTTAAGACTTCGTCCGAGCCTATGCAATTGTTCTGATCGTCCAATATCCTTAAAACATTTTGATATCCCCTCCTCCCCCTCCCTTTAACTCGGTGGTCCAGTATTGCTCAGCAAATATATTTTTACAATACATGTACAATAGCAAGGTAAAGTAGTATTGGCTCCTGCATACTATCAGTGCACAAGGTCCAAAAGGTGTTGACAAGTACTGTAATTTTACCCTGCAATTCAGCATAGCTTACGACTCGTACATCTTGACTACAAATCACTGGCATGCCCTGGTATCCTTGTAGGTTTTCATTCCAAGGATGCTGTGGCAGCTCCCGCCAACAACTGCGACAACGAGACGGACAGCGACTGGTTCAAAGATGCAACGTTCCAGATTGCACAAAGTGTACGAAATTAATGAAGGGGACATCACGCCGCAAAGAACGGCAGCGCGTCACAGTTTCAGTTTTGCTACGACGTGAATCCCCACCTTGTGGCTTACCGAGAAGAATTTTAGTTGAAGTTTCGGTAATGTCTTATTTTACATTAAAAAAAAAAAACACCCGTGTTTATGACAGAAACATTATTGTTGTGTATTTTATCTATTAAAAAAAAGGGTTGTAAGAAAAAGAATACATCGTTGTGCGTTTTGAACTGCAAAAGCCTGTGACGAACATTATTTTTATTAGGGGTCTTTCGGAACGGGTAAAAGTGAAAGTGATTGTGTGTTCGTTTCGTCCAACGAGAGGCACGCCGGGAGATTCTTACGCCGCGTTACGAAACGAAACGAACGTGTTTCTGTGCGCTTTCGATTCCAGCACCTAGTTTCGTTGTGATTTTATTGAGCACACACAGGGCAGGCCCAGAGGCAGAGCACTATTATGCCTACGTAAGGCTTCTTCTAACAAATCATTATTTGACACGAATGTAACGATTAGGTTGAACTTTAAAGATGGATTAGTGCTCTAACATTGAAGATATTTTACATTCTAGCTTCGAGTTTCATTTTTGTCACATAAAACAGTTTTTGGACTGCTGATTGGTGATACAGAATAGATAGATTCTAGACAGCCATGACGGCTTTTCAGTAGCTCGTTTGAAAATACGTTTTAAGTCTGAGACCGAGTTTAGATCCCCATTATTCCTTCTAAAATTGTTGAGTAATGTACCATACACAAATTCAAATCATTTTTGGACATTTTACAAACGATTTAATAACCAAAATGTACTCACTAACATTAGTTCGTGGAAATCAGGTTTTCCACGAAGTTTTATTCCTTGTGGTAGGCAGACTTCGTGACCTTTCACCACGGGAAGTTAAAGCGTCACATAAATTGCTGACGTCACAACAATAAGTAGTCCCGATTCACATTCACTTTCACTTTCACCCGCTTTCGAAAGATCCCTATTTATTTCTGGGCGTGTTTTTTTCCTCTCTCTCTCAACACTCTAAATAAGTACAATGCTACATTGGTGTAGGTACAAATCATGCTAACGACGATGCATAGATAGGCATGTATAATATTTCTGCAAAGTGCACGTGTACATGCCACAAGGGCCTGAGCGATCGGGTTTACTGCTGAGCTGACAGATCCATATTTTTCTTGACTTCTAGGAAGCAGGCGTGTGAATTATGTCTCATTTGAGAAATGGTCACCTCTGTCATAGGCTCACTTCACGGGACTTCAGGGCACACCTTCCTACTCCTTTAGACAAGAGTATAAACACAAGTCTAGTCAGGGCTAGAAATTAACTTTTTTCTTTGTGGGCCCCTTGATTGAAAAATGTGAGGGCCCACAAGCAACCTTTGGGGCCCAACTTGAAAAATAATGCAAACAAAAAACAAAAGAATTATTGACAATATAATAAGTAGAAAGCACAATTTGTCTGATAATCTAAAAAAACAAAACAATTGAATTTCCAATTTTGCTGAGTGATGTCATTTTTATTTGCCTTTTCTTTCACTTTCAAACATTACCAACAAAAAAAAACAAAAAAAAAAAAAAGGGGGGGGGGGGGGGGAAACCACACACACACATTCAGTGACGTTTTCTTCTGGCGTCTTTCGCTTCCCAAAAATTGGAAAATACGCCATCGCCGATTGTTTTAGCAACTGTATGGCGACGATGTGTAGCCATACTTTCGTACTTGCAAAGATGGACATTTTGCGCTTATGTTGTGCCATAGCCTTTTGTTTATTATATTAAAAAGATATTGAAGTGTATATTAAACTTTTGAGTGCAAAGTTAAAGGGTTTTCGCTTCTTTTCTCTGTTTTTTTTTTCTGTCCAAATTTAGGGCACCGGTGTGGGTTGCTTCCCTTGGCCCAAATACGAAACTGCCGAGTAGAGCTAGCTGTAGCAGACGAATTAATTTGCGGGCCAAGCGGGCCCTTCGTTTTTCAACTTTCCGAGCCCGAAATCAACTTTGCGGGTTTTTGGCCCCGGGCCCCCGCTAATTTCGAGCCCTGCTAGTCTATGCATGCATGCAATTCCTAGCAGGAACTTTAAAGATCCTGCCGCTCATGACCTAGACGGGTGAGTACCAGATAAATAAACACATCAGTCGAAGTCCAATTTCTATTCCTATCGGTCGTTCAGATCCCTCAGGGGTCTGGGACATTAGGCTGCGCGCATCAAGCAGCAAGTTTGCATCTTGGGCTGTTTGAGTTGTATCCTGTTCTTAACCAGTGCCTTGAGGAACTCTGATCTGGAAAAGCGCTACCCAAGAACAATTGGAATTGTCTTCAAAACAGAATACAACGTTCCCGCTCTGACCCACCATTCCACTGCGCTCCACCTACATGCAAGTTACTACAAGCACGGGCCCTAGTTACATGCACGGTTATCCTGTCACATGAAGGACAACTACGGGTACTAGAAAGACAATTACGGGTACTAGAAGGACAAATACGCCGATCATTTGCATTCATCTGTTCTCCTCGGTATTACTTCAAAGTCCGGTCAAACGCGAGAGACACTCAAAGAAAGGATTATAAATTCACACGCTTCTAACAGGATATATATAATTTCTTCTGGAGTCCAGTAGCTTCGGTCAGCCCCAGAGTAATAAACATCACTTATCGTAGACCGCACAGTCAGTAAGAAGTCTACTGCGCGTAGGGGTCCGAACAAAACTGTCCTATACAATGCGATACTTTACCATTTTGGGTTCTTTTGCTAACACGTTTTCGTCTCCCCTGACCATAATGGCTGCCCCATTTCAATACGCGTTATAAATAATGGTTTCGTTCCATGTTTAGTCCCAGACTTATTATTCCAGACTTTAGTCCCAGAGTACTTATTGTAGCCCACAGTCCTAAAAATCATAACAGAATACCCGCAGCGAGCGACTATTACTCCAATGGAGGAATTAAGTCAGAAAGCTCCATATTTTTTATTACAACAGGCTGTGCAATGGAATCCGCAGTATCGGAGATCAACTTACTTTGTTAAAGTGTGCAATGCAGATGCAGCTACCATACAAAATCAGTGACTACGTAGATTCCGAAAGGAGCTTGCGTACTTTCCTCCAGGTCCATATCCTCCCATGCCTGTCTTACCTCAGGCCTATATTCCCTTAGGTCCTTTTCCCCCCCGAGGTCTATGTTACCCCAGATCTGTATTTCATCAGGTCAATAGTTGCTCAGGCCTTTGCACGAAGAGGCAATAGTATACGTAAAGATCCTGGGGGAACGGGTGAGGTGGACAAATATCTAGAGTAATATAGACTTTCAAGACTATAGACGTGGTAAATATAAATAGGGATATAGACCTAGGGTGGGGGTAAAAATAGAGACCTGGGAAAACATGGATCTGAAACGTCTTGTGCCTGGCGGCAGGGATAGCTCAGTGGTCAGTGGACTTGTGTGAGAGCGTCTTGGGCGACGTGGGTTCGAATCCTGACTTCAGCAAACTATTTTGTGATTGCTGGATATTACGGGCCAGCGCCTTGAGAAGCTCTCTATATAAGACAAATCTCTTTTTAACACAGACATGCTTCTAATTTAATCTACATAGTCACTTATTTTCCATTGTAAAGTCCGGCTGCTTTGCACAATTTGTCTGGCAAACACCAATAGTCTCTTGATACTGAATATCACAAACTGCATATATTAAATTATAAAGCTGCCAAGCTTCTGTAGACTTGACTGAGGTCACTGCAATGACCTCAGACACACTATACTAAACTCTTCGTACACAACTGGAAGGCTAGCTTCTTGTCCACGACAGCGTTTCAGTTACGTTTCGTATCACAAGTTCTTAAACACAAACTCTCAAGTCAGTGTTAATGACAGCTTGTAACGGATAGCTCTTAGTGCGAATAAAGCTGAGCATTTTACATAATATCGCATGTCATATGTCAGGGTTTTATACGAGTTATCTGTATCACAATGTAAATGCTACATGTACATTTGGAAAAAAAACACACAAAAAACTAAGAAGCACAACCCCTATATTATCATGCATATTAGGCTGTGGTATGCAAGTTTTGAGTACAGGTGTGAATCAGTTAACTTCCAAAAAATCTTTTGTATGCAGATTTTGAATGCATGTTTCGTGGAGTCCGCATGGTAGGTGCCTGCTTACATGCTGTATTAAAATGATTCAAGGTAAACTTTATCATTCAATGCGCAAAGCACGCTTAAGTTAAAGATTATACAAATAGTCGAAACACTCGTTCGTGTTATATTAGATGGCCCATGGCTGAGTTAACATTTCGTCCAATCGTTTATTTCTTTATTTGTCTGTTTGTTAGTTTGTTTGCTCGTGTGCTTGTTTTCAGTTGTAAGCTAAAGACAATGACGGTCTGATGTGAGCAAACCAAAAGCGGGAGTGAGAGTTGGGGGTGGAGGAGTGTGCGGGCACAAGACACAGCCACACTAAATACAGCCCTACAATCATACCACTCACTGCATAAGGTACAACGACTCTTCATGCTTAGGTCAACCAACACAGAACATTCTGCATCTAGCTCTGCCCCTATGGCGTCACAGTGTGCGTATGTGCGCGCGCACGTGCGTGTGTGTGGGTGTAGGCCTGTGTCTATATACGCGTGTGTGTGTCTCAATGTGTGTGTGTGTGTGTGCGTACATGTCTGGGTGTGTGCGTGAATGTATGTATGTGTGTGTGCGATGTGATTCTCGGCAATGTATGTATGTATGTTTGTGTGTGATGTGATTCTCGGCAATCTTCGGCGATGGCCAGAAAGATGCTACAAATGTTGTTATGTTCAACTCTTTATCGGAAAGCTTTCACCGCAATAATGTAGGTTAATAAACTTTTATATGATCATACTATCTACTGTAAAATGGAAACAAACTAGTTCATGCTCACTTTAATAGTTTGTGAGTAGGTTTTTTCTATAATTTATAGTTTGTGGCCTATAAAACAACGTGATAAGCTATTATCCTATTTAAGGTAACGACACCTTTTGTGTGTGGCAAAATAACGGTGTTTAGATTAAGAGATACATACTGCTTATTACGTCTATAACTGAACGCGAGAAGACAGGACAACATTTTCTGTTTTGACTCAACATTGCGTTTGACAGCAGTAATCTCCCCTCAGTCCCAGCTCTTTCAGACCCAAATCTATCCCGCGATGCGTAGCACAAAATTTCCATGAAAATGGACGTCTACCTGTAATTTTGTACTTGTGAACTTATAATGTGTTCAAGCCCTTATTTCCGTTAGTACTGTGTTTAGTTTTTGTGTGTGCCAAAACATCAGTCATGATATTTGGATTGAACGGCAATAGTCCAAGACCATATATTAAGTTGTTCCAGTAAACACATTGCATGGTCATGTGTTAAGGTTTAGTTGTGTTTATTTGAGGTTAGATGTGTAGTTTACTACACCTGCTATTACTACTACTACAAAAATTGCATAGCTGATAAGCTATTTAGCTGCAGCAGCTGCTCTCTCTCTCTCTCTCTCTCTCTCTCTCTCTCTCTCTCTCTTTCAAATCTTTGCACACACCCTCCCGTTCTAAAAACTTATCAAAACCATTGATTTCCTCTCAGCATACCTTCAGGAAGAGAATGTGACTTACATGGTCTTTTGCTGGCGTTGTGGTACGGTGGTAGATACAGCACAATGAATCGCAATATTATCTGAGCACAGGATACATATATCAAGTACGTGACCAGGACATTTGTAAGTTTACTAAAGGCGTGTGCAAAGTTAAACAAATAGATTAAAGCGAGCGTTGTGGCCAAGTGGTCTAAGGCGGGACTAACTTGCCTTGTCCACAGGCTAGAAACCAATGGCGCCTGACAGGTGTGGGATCGATCCAGCATCTGGGCGCTACGTTTCTCCGAATATTATTTACTTTCGACTCGGACAACGTCTCGGGTTTTTTTTTCTCCGGGTACTCCGGTTTGCTCCCCAAGCAAAATGTAAAACAAAACACACAACTAATAATAGGTAGGTTGGGCTTGAGCGCGCCACAGGCTGCGACTACGCCTTCCCCAGGGGAGGCGGCCCAGAATTTCCCAATAAAAAGGGACAATAAAGCGTTACAAAAAAGATTTAAAAAAAATAATCAATCTTATATAGCGCTTTTCTAGCTCAAGAGCTGCTCAAGGCGCTGGTCGATTAGGGATCTAACTGAGGCGCCCACCTGCAACCTTTGAGCGTATAGTCTGACGCCCTGACGACCGAGCACACTCCTAGGCAACCTGGGATGGAGAGATCGGACCTTGTAGTGTGTACTTGGTATATTTGTTTTGTCTAGGACATGAGCGTCAAAGTCCTTGCGATGGAATGATAGTACAAAAACAGTTATAGGACAGATTTGTTTTGCCTTTCTTTGTCTCTTTATTGATTTTATAACACGATAAAAATGAAAATATACTTAAAAGAAAACATAAAAGACAATAAGCATGGACACACTCTCTCTCTCTCTCTCTCTCTCTCTCTCTCTCTCTCTCTCTCTCCCCCCCCTCTCTCTCTCTCTCTCTCTCTCTCTCTCTCTCTCTCTCTCTCTCTCTCTCTCTCTCTCTCTCTCTCTCTCTGGCTGTTTATAACCTATAGAGACCCACACGGACCACGCACCATCGACAGATCCCTTTAAAATTAACAGTGAGTGTTGCTGCACTAAAATAAATTCAGCTTTCAACAAAACATTACTCTTCCGAAACAATAGTTATTTTTTAAATGAATAAATTCCGTAGTTTTCGTACCTATCAATAGCAAGATCTAGCCAACATGTTGGAGTTAAACATAGCATATAACAAAGCTGATAAGAAACCTATCCTATCCCGTAACTCGAAGGTCGTTGGGGCGCCACAGATAATCGTTTAACCAGCGTACTCCATCTTTCTCTGTCCTCAGCAACCCTCATGGCTTCGCTCAGTGCCAAGCCAGTCTATTCTCAAATGTTGTCCTCCCACCTCTTTTTCTGTCTCCCTCTTCTTCTGCCTCCTTGCACTGTGCCTTGTAGGAGGGTCCTTGCAAGGTCCAATGCTCTGCTGACATGGAAATACCATCGGAGTTTCCGTTTCTTCACCACTGTGAGCATGTCATCATGTTGTCCAATGGCTTGTGTGATGGTCTGTCGGACTTCGTTGTTGATGTGCTGGGTATAGGAAATGCCCAGAAGTCTTCTGTAGCACCTCATCTCCATGCTTTGTATTCTTCGTTGTAGATCTGCTGTGAGGGTCCATGTTTTGCAAGCGTATAGGAAGATGGAGATGGCAAGGGAGCGCAGCAGCCTTACCTTGCAACGTAGGCTGGTGGTCCTTTCTTTCCAAATGGGCTTCAACGTTGTCATTACATTACATTACATTACATAATTGTTGCTTTAGGTCCATCGGACTCTTCCGAGCCAAGTCAGGACCGGACAACCCCCAATCCGCATAAAAGATCTGCTGAAACAACCCTAGTGGGAAAACTGAATGCCCTCCACCAGCCAGTCACTTGACAATAAAGACATCCCAAGCAGGGGACGGCTGAGGCTTCACCCCAAGTTATCGAACCCCCGTTTACAAAAACAAAATAGAATACAAATATCATTATAAATTATCAACAAAACACATACATATAAAATGCCTACATTGCTAAATAATAACATCATAGGAAGCCCTAGTGACCACCTGGCAGAAAGCGTCCAATATTCCCAAGCTGATCCAACAGACCTCATACACAAATATGGAGTCTTGTCCCGGAAGAGTTTTCAAGAAAAAAGGTAGGAGACTGGTCAACCGAAGAAGATGATAGTATAGCAGATTGACAGAACAGAGCAGGAATGAGAAAGAGCAAATGAGAAAGACAGCGACAGTGGGAATTTAAAGCACTAAATTTCCAGAAAGTGGGGATACTATTTATACTGAAACCCCCGGCACCCCAACGGGGATTCAACGTTGTCAGGGCAGCAGTTGTTTGTGCGATCCCGGAGAGGACTTCCTTTGGGGACCCATTGTCTGATACAATGGCTCCTAAATATTTGAAACTATTGCACTGTGTTGAGGGATTGGCCTTGGACTTTGATGTCCGGGTTGATGCCATTGATGTTGTTGGTCATCAGTTTGGCCTTCTCTGCACTCATTTCCATTCCATAGGCTCTGGAAATGGTGTCAGGCCTCTGTACAAGCGGTTCAAATACGTTTTCCTCTCCAGCCAATCCATCAATGTCATCCGCATTTTGCGGTGAGAGACAAAACCCTGTAAAAAAAATCTGATGGTAAGTTGTTTGTTTTAGGTTGATACAATAGACACTACCCTACCCCACACACCAAAGATGCACTCTTCAAGCCCCGTAATTTACTCAGAAATGCAGTAAAATATCACAGGGCTGTACCGTTACAACAGGGGAAATCACTCCCTGTCACAGCCAAAATTGAAAATTCAAACTTTAGTGGTTGGT